>JBAMBO010004568.1:0-22838 GCA_037044535.1 Lordiphosa magnipectinata | reverse complement strand
CCAGCACTGATCAGATCGATGGCTTCGTCGACTACGGTAGTGGTGTTAGAGAACGGGAGTTGCCAACAAATTTTCTGTTCCTCCAAGTAAAACGAATCGTGCAGCCGTGGAAGTATATTTTTTCTTACTACTGTGGGCACCGTACGACTCAAACGAAGCTGAAGGAAATTCTCCTAGAGAATGTGGTCGTATTGGAGAAGCTGGGCCTGAAGGACCGTGCACTGATTTGCGACCAGGGCAGCTCCAATCGGTCCGCCTTTTAGCTCTCTTGAGTCATTCGCTGACATGCAGTATATAAGAAACGGAAAGAAAATATATCTTTCTTACGACTACGTCCATTTGTTAAAGAGCTTCAGAAATTGCCTAATAAATTGTAACGTTCACACTCCCATGGGCTTCGCCAGCTGGGCAGTTATTACCAAATTGTACCGGATCGACCGAGCAAGCGGGACGACCAGGATGCTGCTCAAGTTGACTGAAGTCCACGTGAACCCGAGCACCTTTCAAAAGATGGGCGTGAAATACGCAGCACAGATTTTTTCAAGATCTGTTGCGGCTGCCATCAGGGAGGGGAAGCAATTTTCGGAAGGCGCCATGAAGGATGAAGGATGAAGGATGCATTAGCGACTGCCGATTTGTTGTCACAGATGGACAGGGGATTCGACTTACTCAACAGCAGGTCCTCGCAGGCGAAGTGTAAGACACCTTACAGCCGTACAAGCCACGTTAAGTCGGGACTTACCGAGTTTCTCTCATACATTGAGTCAGTATTTTTCGTTAACCAAAATCACTGCCATCAAGGTCTGATCGACACGTTGAAAAATATCGTGGACTTATGCGAAGACTTGTTGGATGAAGGAGTAGAATTTGTATTTACATCCAAGCTGAGTCAGGACAGCCTAGAAAACTTTTTTGGTGCAGTTAGAGCCAAACCCATCTGCTCGAGAGTTGCAGTTCCTGACTGCTCGCCTTCTGTCGATGAAAATCATTACCAAATCCAAAGAGGGAAAAAACTGCGAAGAGGACGATGCAGTTCAGCTAGACTGGATTGCAAAGCTAGACGAGCAGCCGTCGGTGGAGGTTGAGGAGGCGCAGCAGCTGGAGGTAACTACTGAATCTGAATGCACAGAGGACATGAGTGATGCCCTGATTCCAGATGTCGCCACCTTTAGTGAATTTGCCTCGCGTAGATATTTTGATGGATATCTCATTAGCAAGAAGAAGTTAATTGCTCAGCTTGCGATGAGATTCTATCAAAAATCGACGTGGCGCAGAGGAAAGCGAGTGAGAGTCTTATATTCGCAAAAAAATCTACGGAGTGTTTGGCCTTAAAGAACCCAACGGACTCGTTCTTCGGCGTGTGCAATGTGCACTACCAGGTATTCCTCAAGGAATTTGCTGAAAATCCTTATCACGCCTACTTCTGCACTTTTATTTTTGATAAGTGCATAAGGGAGACGCAGAAGACGCATCCGCTGTGGTTTGATAAAACCAACCCGTGCTTTGACCATCGCCAGAACTTGTTAACGCCAGAACCCATAAACTATCTCTATTCTTGATCAGGGCGACGACCTGAGTCGATTGAGCTTAGTCCGTCTGTCTGTCGGTCCGTCTGTCTGTCTGTCTGTCTTTCTGTCTGTATTTCGAACTAGTCCCTCAGTTTTGAAGATATCGGGCTGTAATTTCGCACAGAGTCTTCTTTTTACTGCACGCTGCTAATATGTCAGAACCGACCGTATCGGATGACTATATCTTATAGCTGCCACACGAACCATCAGTCGAAAAATGGGTCTTAGTGCAAAAAACTTTTTTATTTTCAATGAAAACGTACTTAAACTCTGCCATTATTAATATTGTATGGTATGCGAACAATAAGCCTTGAACTCTTCCCAGAACTCCATTTTCTCACCTCGAACTTCATACCCACCCCCCCCCCCCCCCCAACCAATTTCCCACCATTTGTCGTGAACTTTCCAATCACGGGAAATCACATTCAAATTATTTTGCCTACTGTCCTTACCGTGTATTAACTCAGCCGGATGAAAAATAGTGATTTCCATACAGAGTTTTTCACACCCTGGGGGCTGATTTCCCAGCATCGGAAACTGAAATCACAAATTATTTGGCATTCCATCCTAACAAACCAAGTTTCAAGTCAATGGGATGAAAAATGGGTTTTTGCATGCAGAATTCTCCGGCCGGAAGCTTCCCCAATTTTATTTCAAAGTGCGCGTCTAGATAAATTAAAATAAATGTCAACTCGATAACAGGTGCAATTCAACAGGCAACAGGTTGCCATTCGCTTAGGCAATAAAATGAGAAGTCACTATGTGTGGAAAGTATAATTTATACAAAAACATTATTGTATAAGAATTTAAATAAGGGAAAAAAAATTTATATGTTTTAAAAATTTGTAATTTATTTGGCGACCTTTCTAATGTTTAATTAGTGTGAGTTGGCTGGCTGTTGCACTTAAAAAGTTCAGCCCTAAGCTTAAGCATTACTACCAGAAAGATGAAAGCACATTGCTTGTCTATTTTTGCTTTCATTGCTTTTAGCAGTTCCCAACTGATCTAATCAATGATTGTATGGAGAGGCAGTTGGCAATCATGCTTTCTTCAGCAAAAAGCCTACTGAAGAGTCGTTAGGGATAACGATGAAACAGTTCTGTATAGGCAACCAGCTCTTTTTGAGTATTACAATGCATAAGTTGTTTACAGTTGTGAACAAACGCAACTTTTTCGAACTTAGAGCCAGCCAACTCACACTAATTGTTTTAAAAATTAATTAATTAATGAATCCCATCCCATTGACTTGAAACTTGGTTTGTAAGGATTGAATGTGAAATAATTTGTGATTTCAGTTTCCGGTGTTGGAAAATCCGCCCCCAAATGCCCGAAAACTCTATATGGAAATCAATATTTTTCATCCGTATAAGTAAAAGACGCTACCATTGAAAACAAAAAAGTTTTTCTAACTATAACTACCTTTTGGGAGCGATAGCATTAAAAACAAAAAAGATTTTCCTACTAAGACTTTTTTTTCAGACATATCTTCTGTATGGCAGCTATACTATATAGTTGGCCGAATTTCATAAAATTTATTGGAATTACATGAAAGCATAGAAAACTGATAAATACGAGGTTTGGGGGCGTTTTACCTTGTTAAGTATACCTTGGCCTCGATGGCTTCATGGTTTTTTTTCTGTTAACTTAACAGTGAGAGCAAATTCATCTCTGGTTATTTTGTTCTCTCTGGTTCGGCGGAAACTCTGCATTGGTTTTGAGGGCCAATCTTCCCTCAAATCTCTTGGCGTGTGTGCTTATAATTTTTCGCACAAGAGAAAGGGACCTACTGTTTAACGCCGAATCCGAACGGCAATAGTTAGAGAATTTTCGCTCTTTCATGGCTAGTTACTTCACAGCTGGCGCCAGTAGCTGGTGAAGGTGACCGGGTGTGTAAAAGCATTTTTCTAAAGAAAGAAAAAACGTTTTCTATTAGATGGTCCGAGGCTGGATCCAACCCACAACCCTCCCGCATCAGCAGCCACACATACTACTGGTACGCCACACCCGCGACGGCAGAATTTTGTGATAGCATATAATGCTGATCAGTAACAAGTTTTTGAGCAATAACATTGAAAACAAAGAAGTTTTTCCTCCAAAGACTTTTTTTCAGAACTATATTTTGTACGTCAGCTATACTATATAGTTGACCGATTTTCATCAAACTTGTTGGAATTGAGTACAAGCATAGAAAAAATAGTTTTTCTAACGAAAACTAGTTTTTCTACCATTAGTTCCTATGGCATCTATATGATATAATCATCCGATCCTGCCGTTTCCGACAAATGTGCAGCGTCATTTTACCAAAAGACTTCGCGCAAAGTTTGGTTAAGATATCTTTAAAACTGACGGAGAAGATAGCGTAGAAACAGACGGACGGACAGACGGACATGGCTATATCAACTCAGCTCGTCATGCTGATCAAGAATATATATACCTTATGTGGTCGGAAATGCTTCCTTCTTTGCGTTACAAACATCTGCACAATTTTCATATACCCTTTACAAGGGTATAAAAAGGGACAAACATGATAAAAAATTTCAAGCAAATATACTTTAATCTGGTTTCATTTATGAAAATTGCGGAATTTCGCACTTGTTCTGTGAGATTGTCCCAGTTGAACCCTTTTTTCTACATATCAGGTAGATTCGAAGCAGCAGTTCGCGGCAGCAATGCATAGAAAATTTTGCCGTCGCAACGCTGACTTTCGGTGCGGAACCGGCCTGAAAAAACCAAAGTCAAGTGAATTCATCCTTTCCCGTTGAACCAGTTACATTGTATGGGTTTTTAATAATTTTTAAGTTTTTGGAGTTTATTTCGTTGTCATAAAAAAGTGAGAGTGGAAAAAAATAGATCTGTGAATGAAATTTGTATGTGTTGAAGAAGCAGTTATAGTGCCAAGTCGCAGCTTTCTCAATCTTTATTCTAACCCGCCCGCCATTCGCGCCCTCTTTCTAAGGCCTCTTTCTCTCTCACCCACATTTCTTTTGATTTGGCGTGGCATTGCCAATGATCTTACAACTACATATATCGGCAATCACATAAAAATCTTCATATATTTATATCATTTTGATCATTCTAATCAAACTCAGCAGTGCAATGATCGCTTTTGATCCAACTTTAAAATTGATAAATTTCAAATTTGAAGACGTTTTTATTGAAAGCCGAAGTGTTTTTTTAGTAACTCCAATATTTCGACTATCCATTCCTATGGTAGATATGTATGTGCAACCGACTTCCAAGTTTAATGAACTTTGTAGAATTAGGTGAAAGCATAAAAAATTGACAAAAGTCAAGTTTAAAGGCGTTACTATTAAATACAAAAGGTGCTATAGTCATCCGATCCAACGTATTTGTACCTAAAGACAGTGCAAAGTTTGGTCACGTTGGCTTTAAAACTGTGGGAGGACATAACATAGAAACAGACGGACGGACAGACGAACATGGCTCAGCTCGTCATGCTGATCAAGAATATATGTACTTTATGTGGTCGGAGATGCTTACAAACATCTGGACAATTTTAATATACCCTCTGCAAGGGTATAAAAATGTTTGCCGATATCAATTATAGTTTTTGTGTTATTCAATTTGAAGCGAGGCATTAAAAAATGGGCCCCAGGGGTAGACACTACCCTTAAACTGCGCGGAAAAGCTATGAACCCTCTCGCCCCCCTCACAACTTTGTTTAGCATTTCATTTTCTACTCTCCAAGTTGGCTTAGCAATTTACTTGAAGTGTAAAAGTGTTCGAGCGTGAACTAAAAGTAAAACTTGCCGAAATTTTGAAGAATCACATAATTATGCACTTCGAAACGCTGGCCCTAGCCCTGATCTCTATGTACCTCATCTCTGGCCCAGCCACGTGTGGCTATCAGTTCAAACAGCAGGTGAGCTGGACAGCATTTCGCACAGAAATTGTCTAAAGATCTTACTTCCGCAGCGCAAACGCATGAGTCACATGGAACACAACGACTGCGGCAGCGGCGGCACTTGTGGCATGAATCTGGGGCGCGGCAATTCCAAGCAAACTGCCTCTAGCATTGCACAGAAGGCTGCCATGGAAGCCAAACAGGCGTCGGATACCCAGCAGCCCGCTGCTGAGGCAGCTGCCCGACAGGTCAAAGCCCAATTGGCTGAGAAGGCAATTGCAGCGGCCAGAGCTGCGGAGGCTGCACTGGCTGGAAAGCAGCAAATTGTCGAGCAACTGCAGGAGGAAGTGCGAGAGGCGGAAAAAGTGGTCCAGGAGGAGGGTTTTTCATTGTCCAGCTCGCAGTTTAATCTGAATGCTGCAGCTGCTGCGGCCAAGCAGGCTGCGTTATTGCTGCAGGCCTTGCAGAATGCCATTCGGATTGCCCAGGAAAATCTGGGAAATGCCGAATCGGCAGCCAGTGGGGCCCATCAAGGAGTGATCGAAAAAATTCAGCTCGTGGAGGCGGCACGCAATCGTGTGGAACTGCTAATCCGTCAGCTCAATGCAGCAAAAATTGATTACAACAATACGAAAGGGGCGGCCTACAAGGCCGCTTGTGCGGCGGCAGAGGCAAGAGAAAAAGCTTCTCGAGGTCGACGTCGGACAATGTAAAGAAAGGTAGTCGCCGGAAAAAGAGAGCTGGGAAATTTATTTTTTAATTAAGTTTTTGTGTATGTAACCCAATTTGTTTCATTGTTGTGTCCAATGAATGGGTTGCAATGGCCTTCCAAAATAGTCATGTTTTTATTTCATATGTTTCTCCTAAACGTTTCGGCCGCTTGTCGCTCTTTCTACAGTTAGCCTGTGTTTATTTATATCATATTGAAACCAATAACAAAAAACACAGTTTTATACTTGCATACATAATATTTTTTGTCATAGTGTAAGTTTAGATGTGTGCAATTACACTAAAATATTCATCTTCATCTGACTTCTTTTTGAAATCGGTTTTTGAGATCACCAATCATAACTACACTTAAAAACAGTTTCAGTAGAAATGGGTCTTTTTGGCTGTAAACTAGTGTTATTATTGAGTCGTGCCAATGTTTTGTTGTGTGTTTGATTTGTTTATTGTTTTTATACCATTTCAGAGGATGTATTAAAATTGTCCAGATGTTCGTAACGCATAGAAGAAAGCGTCTCTGACCACATAAACTATATGTATTTTTGATCAGAATGACGAGCTGAGTTGAAATAGCGATGTCTGTCTGTTCGTCCGTCTGTTTCTATGCTGTCTCCTCCGTCATTTTTAAAGCTATCGTAACCAAACTATGCTCGAACTCTTTTGATACCGGCCGGATTCTATAGCTGCCATCGGAACAATCGGTCAAAAAGTAGTTTTAGTTAGAAAAACATTTTGTCTTCAACGCCAACGTCCCCAAACTTCGTATTTATAAGTTTTCTATACTTTTACAGAATTCCGCCTAGTTTCTTGAAAATCGGTCAACTAGCTGCCATACAAAATATCGATATTTAAAAAAGTCTTATTAGGAAAAACATTGTTGTTTTCAATGCTATTGCCCCCAAACTAACTGATCAGTATTATATGCAACCACACAGTTCTGCCAAGTTTGACCCAAATCGAATGACTGTAGCATATAGCTGCTATAGGAACAAACGATCGAAAAAGTAGTTCTAGTGAGAAAAACTTTTTTGTTTTTAATGAAAACGTCCTTAAGCTCGGCCATTATTAATATTATATGCAATGCTAACAATTTGAATTGAACTCTTCCCAGAACTCCATTTTCTCACCTCGAACGTCATACTGAAAGCATTAAAATAACGTTTGGCATTGAACCCACCCCCGCAACCCATTTTCCGCCATTTGTCGTGAATTTTCCAATCACGGGATATCACATTCAAATTGTTTTGCCTACTGTCCTTACTAACCGTGTATTAACTCATACGGATGAAAAATAGTGATTTCCATACAGAGGTTTTCGGGCATTTTCAAAACATCGGGAAACTAAAATCAAAAATTATTTGGCATTCTATCCTTACAAACCAAGTTTAAGTCAATGAGATTCATTAATTAATTAAATTTTAAAACATTTAAATACTTTTCCCATATTTAAATTCTTATAAGATAATGTTTTTGTATAATTTATACTTTTATTTTTCCACTCCCACCACCCTATTTTCCTGTCTTGGGGAATTAATTTCGAATATGGGAAAAAAACATATGTTCCGCAAACAAAGCTTTCGGATGATTAAAATAATTTCCATACAAAATTTTCGGTCAATTTCCTTTGCGTGTGAATTTACCAAAATCTTAAAAGTTTCCCAAATTTTGTACTATTATTATACACTTTCAGAATTTTTTGATCCCGACTCTATCAACTTTATAGTTTTGCACAGTGTAATCATCACACCCCATCGATGGAATTCATGTTTCCTTTTGACAATTGCGTTTGTCCAAAGAAAAGGATTAAGCTGAAAGCTTAAAATGTATGGCACACATATATAAGGTTGTCAAAAAAGCGGTATTTCCGCAAGCTTGTCTTTGCAAGCGCGTAGTTCTAGTTGTATTCGTCGCATCGGTTCACGCTAGAGCTTTTTGGAAAGCTCTTTTCACGCGCTAACACGTGTTTGATTTATTGTTGTTTGTTTTTAGTCGTTCGTGAGTTATAGCGTCGCAAACATGGAGCAAAATAAAGAGAAAATACGGCATATTTTACAGTACTACTACGATAAAGGCAAAAATGCATCTCATGCTGCCAATAAAATTTGTGCAGTTTATGGACCCGATACAGTTTCCACGTTTTCGTTCTGGTGCAGAGGTGATCAAAGATGCGCCACGGTCCGGAAGGCCTGTCGTCGAAAATTGCGATAAAATCGCTGAATTGATCGAAAGAGACCGGCATAGTAGCAGCCGTAGCATCGGCCAAGAGCTGGGCATGAGTCATCAAACCGTTATAAACCATTTGAAGAAGCTTGGATTCAAAAAGAAGCTCGATGTATGGGTGCCACACGACTTGACGCAAAGAAACATTTTTGCCCGTATGGATGCATGCGAATCGCTTCTGAATCGCAACAAAATCGACCCGTTTTTGAAGCGGATGGTGACTGGCGATGAAAAGTGGGTCACTTACGACAACGTGAAGCGCAAACGGTCGTGGTCGAAAAGCGGTGAAGCTGCCCAGACGGTGGCCAAGCCTGGATTGACGGCCAGGAAGGTTCTTCTGTGTGTTTGGTGGGATTGGCAGGGAATCATCCACTATGAGCTGCTCCCCTATGGCCAAACGCTCAATTCGGACCTGTACTGCCAACAACTGGACCGCTTGAATGCAGCACTCATGCAGAAGAGGCCATCTTTGATCAACAGAGGCCGAATTGTCTTCCATCAGGACAACGCCAGGCCACACACATCTTTGGTGACGCGCCAGAAGCTCCGGGAGCTCGGATGGGAGGTTCTTTTGCATCCACCGTATAGTCCGGATCTCGCACCAAGTGATTACCACCTATTTCTGTCCATGGCGAACGAGCTTGGTAGTCGGAAGTTGGCCACAAGAGAGTCCTGTGAAAATTGGCTCTCCGAGTTTTTTGCCAATAGGGAAGCGAGCTTCTATAAGAGGGGCATTATGAAGTTGGCATCTCGTTGGGAACTCGTCATCGAACAAAACGGCGCATATTTGACTTAAATCGCATTATTATAACCAATTTTATGAACAATTGAAAATTCAATAAAAATACCGCAAGACTTTTCTTCATCACCATGACGAGCTGAGTTGATATAGCCATGTCCGTCTGTCCGTCCGTCTGTTTCTATGATATCTCCTCCGTCAGTTTTAAAGTATCTTAACCAAACTTTGCACGAAGCCTTTTGGTACAAATACGCTGCACATTTGTCGGAATCGACCGAATCGGTTGACTATATCATATAGCTGCCATAGGAACTATCGGTCGAAAAAGTAGTTTTAGTTAGAAAAACTTTTTTGTCTGTAACGCAAACGTGCCCAAACCTCGTATTTCTAAGTTTTCTATGCTTTTACATAATTCCACCAAGTTTTATTAAAATCGGCCAACTATATAGTATAGCTGCCATACCAAAGATATGTCTGAAAAAAAGTCTTAGTAGGAAAATCTTTTTTGTTTTTAATGCTATCGCTGCCAAACTTGTTAATGATCAATATTATATGCTACCACACAATTTTGCCAAGTTTGATTCAAATCGGATGACCATAGCATGTAGCTGCCATAGGAACTATAGGTCGAAAAAGAAGCTCTAGTGAGAAAAACTTTTTTGTTTTCAATGGTAGCGTCTTTATACCGTCCAGTTGTCAATTTGATAAGTTTCCAAACAATTTTGAGGAGTTTGGTCAAAATCGGATGAATATATCGTATTGCTGCCGTATAACGAACTGTCAAGCAAATGTTCAAAGTAGTGGCGGCATCAAGCTGCAAGGGTATATGAACTTCAGTCTAGTCGAAGTTAGCTTCCCTCTATTTTTTTATTATTAAAAAAGCCCAAAACTATGGCCGAGGTCAGAAAAGATGTCAATCATAAACGATAATAAAAGGAAATAAAAAAAATAAAAAGTCAGCTCCATGGTTCGAACACACGTCTTCCCGTCTATGAGTAATGCATGCAGTGCTCCACGCCACTGAGGCGTACGAAATCAGTTATAAATAGGAAGAATTGAATCTCAATTAACAGCAAAATTCACAGCTCATCAAAAACAGCTGATTTACGCCAAAAACTACGAGAGTAAACAGAAGGGGCGCTCAATAGCTGCGTCGTGAAAATTTACACAATTACGCTTTTAAGCGGGCTTAATCCCTTTTTAATTTTATGAAAAGAAAAATTGCAAATGGATGACTATATTTTACTGCATAGAAAATAGGCGATGGTTTACTGAAATTTTCATGTCAAAAATAGCGACTAAAACTCTGCGAAATGGAATATTGTATCTTAAAGATGTCAAATTTTTCATCTGTGCAAATACTGCAAAACATATTCGATGCGTCTTAGCGATATTTCACTGCTAGGTATGGAAATTCTAGATTCAAAAATATTTATGAGTTACAGCTTTGCAATTGTCACGTTGCTTTACCGTCATAGCTGCAAGTTCTCGTCCGCGCAAAAACTTCAAACACTTTTTGTTTTCAAATGCTTGAATCGTTTCAACAGCAAAGGTAATTGTGAACCCAAGCAGTTAATCGAAATGTCATCTAATGAGTTAGGCATACGACGTTTGGTCGATCAGTTGTCAGAACGCTTTCGTGTCTTGTCATTTTTATGTTTCTTAACGTCCGCGCATCATAATTTATATATTTTCCATGTGTTTCGAGCCATCTGCTCTTGAGCCTGTACAAAAGTCTGTCACCAATTTTGTAGTTAAGCTGGAAATTGCAGAAAACTTGCTTTCTTCGCATAGACTAATTTACTGGTTATCTTTGTGTTAAAAGTCATAAACTTGCGACCTTGATGTTCATGACAGTTGCTAGAAGGATCGAGTGATAATTGACTACATAAAATTTATATGTCACTTCCATTTCGAACGACATGTTTTATCTTGATCCAATGCATGCTTGCTGTGCCTGCGGTGTCGTTCAGCTATTGCCTGTTTAGTTCTGCTGTCAGCCATATTGGGGCTATCAAACAACGTGATTTCTCTTTAAACTTGTACACGAACTTCGGTCTACCGTCATCCAACTACTTGAGCGAGCTTTGCCCAAATGTTTAGATGAGAAAAAAACATCAAAATTGGTAGAATGGATTGTGTGATGCTTGCATACAAAAATTATATTTTGCTTATCAATTTGTACCGATATCATTTTATGTATAAATCTTTCCAATGTGTTGTGACTGTCGCTTTCATTGTCTTTTGCTCTTGCCTCATTCAGTGCTCCAGCATGTCAACATCTTCGTACACGGTCTTCATCCAAGTTCTCAACGCAAGTCTTGTGAAAACTTCCATGCTCTTCCCGCAGAAGTACAAAGATTAAATGGATTTGCTTTCGTTGTCACCGACTTCGATCATTCTTGCAGATCCTTGATGTGAAATTAACTATCAGCGTTTAAGACGCTGAACACAAAGATACTAAATTGAGTGGCAAGCAATTTGTCTGTCATTTTACCATTGCATGCAAACGACAGTTTGGTTCGAGAAACAATAAACAAATGCTTGACTAAAACCTTTTTTGCGTGAAGTCGGATAAGTGTTTTTGTCACTGCTGTTTCGGCCGGTCGTGCTCTATCGGCAAATAAGTATTTTCTTTCGTTTCAAAAACTTTTACACAACCAGGTTCACAGCTTCAACAACTATTGGAGCCAGCTGCCAGCAACGAATTTAAATGAGAAAAGAAAGTTTTTCACTAAACATTCCGACCGATTGGTTGCAGCTATTGGATTGTTCATCATTTTCAGTCCAAAATTTATTTTAGTTAATAAGTATTATATATCGACCGTCCAATTTCATCAGGTATTGGAACCATCAGAGTTTATGCCAGGCCGAAACCCATCTGCGCACGGCAAATGGTTGCATGGCCACTATCAGGCATTACTCAGCCCACAAGTGTAAAACACTCTCGCTACACTTGCAGTAAAAGAGTCGTCATACGAAGTTTCAGTCATAGTCTTCACATGAGGCTACGTTTCTTCGAAAATAAAAAGAAGCTGAAGACAGAATCGGCATTACAACAGCTGACAGTCAGACATTCGACCACAATTTTGCATGAATCCTCGTCTCTGATAAGAATATAAAATGAAGTCGAAATCAGTGATTTCTACAGTTGCAACTTCTGAAGCAAAATTATAATACCTGCAATAAAAAATCTTTTACCACGACTCATGTTCGACCGATCGGTCCTATGGCAACCGTAAGATATAGTCACCCGATGTCGATCAACATTTTCAAATTAGTTTGAAAGCGTTTAATATTAATAATCACCAACCTTAAGAACGATTTACTTAAAAACAAAAAAGTTTTTTTCACTAAGACCCATTTTCCGACCGATCGGTCCTATGGCAGCTATAAGATATAGTCATCCGATTTTAACCAAAATTTGCAAATCTGTTTGAAAGCATAAAATATGAATAATAGCCGAGCTTGAGGACGCTAACAGTGAAAACAAAAAAGTTTTTCTCAGTAATACCCTTTTTCCGACCGATGCTTCCTATGACAGCTATAAGATATAATCATCCGATCTTGACCAAAATTTGCAAATCTGTTTAAAAGCATATAATATTAATAATGACCGAATTGAAAAACGCTAACATTGAAAACAAAAAAGTTTTTCTCACTCAGACCCATTTTTTGACCGATGGTTCCTATGGCAACTATAAGATATAGTCAGCCGATCCTGTCGGTTCCGACATATTAGCAGCGTGCAGTAAATAGAAGACTCTGTGCAAAATTTCAGCTGGATAGCTTTAAAACTGAGAGACTAGTTTGCGTAGAAACAGACGGACAGACAGACAGACGGACAGACAGACAGACGGACGGACAAAGCTCAATCGACTCAGCTCGTCGCCCTGATCAAGAATATATATAGTTTATGGGGTCGGAAATGAATATTCCTATGCGTTGCAAACTTCTGGGCAAAATTATAATACCCTTTGCAAGGGTATAAAAAAATTTATCGGTGGCGGCCATTGGCTTCTCAATTATATGTTCACACAAAGCCAAATAAACATACTGTGAAGGCATTTTGCTTGTTACTTAGTGACAGCCATATATTCTTGAAATCTACATGTCATTGAGCTTAACTCTACATACCCCTGTATGTGTTGAAAACACTCGACATCTTCTACATTTATCAATATAGAGAGGCAATTCCTTCTATAATTGAGTAGGATGGAGTGTTTTTAACCATTTTTTATTTGTAGTCGAGTCGAGATCTATAGTATAAACTATACGTACTATCTAGTATAAAATTTATGGAGATGGTGGTGAAGGAATGGTGGAGAAACATTTCAATGGTGTTTCCCTGATGTAAGTTTTAGAAAATATTGAATATGTACATTATTCCTATTGTAGTGGGATTTGTGAAAAATAAAGTAAAAGTAAACAAGTTGAAACGTGTTTTGCCCTTTTGAGATCCGTTGTAATGAACAAAATTATGAAAAATTATAAATGAGAATTAAAATACACAAATTATTTTGCAGAGGGGAGAAAAATGAAGCACAAGAAGTGGCGAAGGGAGCTCTGCAGGGTTCTTTTTTGATCAAGTGAGTACTTTTTTACATACTCTGGGGTTGTAAACTGGTTAATTGTTTAACCATAACTTCAGTCTAGTCGAAGTTAGCTTCCCTCTATTTTTTTATTATTAAAAAAGCCCAAAACTATGGCCGAGGTCAGAAAAGATGTCAATCATAAACGATAATAAAAGGAAATAAAAAAAATAAAAAGTCAGCTCCATGGTTCGAACACACGTCTCCCGTCTATGAGTAATGCATGCAGTGCTCCTTATGCTTATGAAAAATTATAAATGAGAATTAAAATACACAAATTATTTTGCAGAGGGGAGAAAAATGAAGCACAAGAAGTGGCGAAGGAGCTCTGCAGGGTTCTTTTTTGATCAAGTGAGTACTTTTTTACATACTCTGGGGTTGTAAACTGGTTAATTGTTTAACCATTCTGGAGTCTGTTGTATATTGTAAATCGTTTTACTAAATTGAAATTTTTTTTCCTTTTTTAATTGTTTCTATAGCAAAGGAAGACAAAGTAATTGTGTAGTCAAGGGATGCACTGGCAGCGACAGGACATTTCAAATCCCCAAAGAAGAGGAGACTCAAAAGATCTGGATGAAATCGTTGAAGCTGAAAGAGGCTAAACATCGAGCCCGCGTTTGCGATAGGCATTTTCGAGTGCAAGACCTCGATGGGAAGAGACTACATAAATGTAGTTATCCCATTGGATATATTGCTAAGTAATTAAAATTCTTAAAAGATTTAATTTAGAATATATCCCACCCAGCATTTCGAAGATCATTTTAACAAGAATCACATTTGTGAGTCTTTTTCGAGCCCATTTTATGATTAAGAATAGATTAATTTCATGTGCGATTTAAGGAATACTCGAAAATGACTTGTTCATTTGCTCAAAATGTGATTCATTAAAAAACCACTCGAAAAAGACTCGCAAATGATTCGAAAATGAGTTGAAACTGATCAGAAAAAATTTTCAATATACTGGAAAAAATCAAATTTTTTATTTTTTTTTATATATATTCTTAATTTACTTTTTTTATTACAAATATTTCTAATATTTTTAATTTTTTTTTTTAAATGTGAAATGTGAAAATTTAAATATCCTGAATAAGGATAAAAATATAGAAATTGCAATTTTAGATACATCTGCGGATGAAAAATTTCCAATTTCGTTTAAGGATGAAAAATTTGAAATATTTAAACAAGATAGCAATAAAGAACCCTTGAATAAAGGAGCAAAATTCCACATCTTGGAGAAACATGATGAAAATTTAGAAATTTCAGTGCTAGATGACAGTGTCAAGTACTCTGCAGAAGAGTACGCTCTAAAAACAGATGATGACAGCCTAAAGAGTGAAAATATCTCTTTAAAATTAAAAATTCATAGTTTGGAGAGTGAAAATAGCTCTTTAAAATTAATAATTGATAGTTTAGAGAGTGAAAAACATTCCCCCTACTGCGATGCTATGAAATTTCAGGAACGGATTTATAAATTAGAAAATAAATTAAACGAGTTTCAAGAAATGAATGAAAATGCCTAAGGCTGGAATGACACTTTCAATTTTTAGGGACAATTATTGTCGCAATTTTTCGTTAATGGACAAAAGTCGATGCTGCGTTTCATCTCAGCCTCTTAAAAAACATTTTGCGGCCAATTCAAGCATACTTTAATTCGCGTACACCTACAAGTTTTCTTCATAGACGGAAAATTGTGCCTAAAATTGTCCCTAAAAATTGAAAGTGTCATTCCAGCCTAAGCGTTTCATTCTGTTTTGGCAACGAAACGTGGCATTCATTCCAATCAGAAGGAAAAACATGTCCTATTGGACATTTACATGAACAGTCCAAAAGCATATTGCCATATGCGGACAATTTAGGGTTCAATTTACCATTTATCACCACAATGAAAAAATGGGCTCCTATGAAGTCATTTGAAACGGGCTTTTCAGGCTTACATATCGAATTTTTCAGACAAATTGACTCCCAAATGGAAGAATCTCATCGAAACTGTCGGCTCGTATTCGATGAAATGAGCATTAAGACGGGTATAACATATCTGCCCAAAGCTGACAAAGCTGTTGGGTTTGTCGACCTGGGAGATGGTTTAAATAAAAATGATGAGTCTTCCACACCCGCTACAGGAATGCTTTCATTCATGCTACGTGGGTTGTTGTCAAATTGGAAATTCCTGCTCGGTATTTCATTTATTAATCATAATTTTACTGCAAAACAGTATGCACATATGATTACAAGAGCTGTGAAATGTTCTACTGATGTTGGCCTGAAAAATCGAGCCATAGTCAGCGATCGCTGCGCTATTAATATTAAAGCGTTTCGTATTATTGAAAATGAAGACCTTTTGGAGAAACCAAGGCCTGAATTTATAATTGACTATGTGCACCTTTTTAAAAGTGTTAGAAATAAACTTTTAAACCACAATATTGAAACTCCTAATGGTATTGTTAGTTGGGATGTAATAAAGAAATTTTATGACACTGACAAAACTCAAGGAGAACGCTTTGCACCAAAATTGTCGGAGAAACATGTTGATCCGAACAATTTTGAAAAAATGAGCGGTATATTAGCTGTACAAGTCTTTTCGAAGACAGTCAGCAATGCAATTGAGCTGAGCTATAAAGATGGTTCGTTAAAATTACTTCAAAACGCACTCGCAACAGCAAAGTTTTTGCGGACCATTAACAATGGCTTAGACTTGCTGAATAAAGGCAGTTATCGATCTGATGGTGTAATGCAAACGCACATTGATGATTTCATAATATAATTGGAATCCATTCGTGTTGTTAGCACAACAAAAGATCCAAGGTCAAAATGTCTAGAAGACCTGCGCTCTGCCTTTAAAGGAATCGGCAATGTTTGCAAAAACCTTCTGAAAGAAGAAGGTGTCAATTTCATTTAAGCAAGCCGATTCAACCAAGATGCACTAGATAATTACTTTGGCTTAATTCGCAGTAGATTCGGTTCGAATACCAATCCAACTGCAGCTGAAGCTCTCTACTGCAGAAAAAATCTGTGGTCAATAAAAATTGTCCAAAACACACGTTTAAAGAATGCTAATTGTCAGTCAGACGACGACTTTTCGTTAGACTGGGCATTCAACCCTGAAATGGGTTATAACTTAACCGAAACAGGTGAAAGTCCTTTCGATGATGCCGAAGAGAACTCTTCTCTTTGGTAAAGACAAGCAAGCGAATCAGAATGTCCGAATGACAAGGTCCAAGAACGTATCGCATTGCGTTATTTGCTTGGATATGTCATTTTAAAGAAACTAAACACCGTGAATTGCAGTCAATGCGAAAAAAATCTGGATAAGATTGAGGAGTTGCTAAGTCGAACCGAGCAATTCATTGTGGCGAAGAATTATAGTTCTTATGAACTATTTTTAAAAAATCCATCTGATGCCATGTTTGAAATAAAATTGACACATTTGGAAATACTCAAACAATGTTTAGCACATGTCCGAATCAAGTTAATATTAAATTTAAGATTATAAAAGCTTGCGTTCAAGAGACTAATGTTCGGTATCCTTATTGGTTTGAACAAGACAATTTGTATCACGAACATAGAAAAGGCATTTTAACACTGCTAATAAATGTTCCATTGCTACGTCATTGCAGATGGATGCAAGAGGATATTCTTAAAGAACAGAAAGCTCGAATCGAAGCAGCAAAAGATAATAAAATAAGAAAAGAAATTGCTTCCAGTCCTCAAAAGAGAACAAGCTTTCATGATGTGGAGAATGTACATTCCCATTGTTGCCGAAATTTAGGTCTGCCAGTAAATTAAGCCCAGCAGCAGACAAAATAAATATGACCAAATCAGCTGCTAGTCATATCAAATGCAATTCACATGCAAAGACAACAACAACAACAAACTATGCTAGGCAGCGCACAGCGAAGTTACAGTTTAACACTCTTCGCTTTGAGCTTGCCATTCTTAGCTGTTCTTTATCTATGTATAAGTAAGACACATTCAGATGCGCTGAATCAAATGTAATAATAGGTGAAGCCAAATCTCGTGGCCAGCCTCTAATTTAGTTGTTTGTTCGCTGTCGAGAGACGAAGACTAGGGTAAGAACTAAGTTTATGGAAAATTGCGACCGGACCTAACCTAAGTCAAATTGCAGTTTTTTAAAGCATCAGCTATATCACACCAACATACATCAGCTACATCATACTCTCATACAGCTACGGCTACCTGAGTGAATCTAGATTTGATCATCGCAAATATATAAGAGACAACGTGCCATTAAATGTGTTTGAGCTGGTTCCATTTTTCTCATTTGCGGTGCGAGAAAACTAGTCGGACGTGCAACACCCATAGTTCAAAGAAATTGAAAAAATTAATGCATTTGTAAGAATTTTCATGAGTTTACAAAATGCAGACAACCTGAAAAGGCTCCCAACAAAAAATAAAGCGATGAATAATCGTAAGAATACCGTTGAAGGCTGTCCGATCTACCTGCTTTCATCATTTATGGTACAGCTAAGATCGCTGATTAGAAAGAGTGGTTCCCTTCGAACCAGTCATATAGCTTAGATTCACTAACACAAGTAAATAAACACTCTTACAAATTTTTGCAATTATTATTGAATAACATTTATGCTTTACATTTGAAATAGTAGAAATACAACATCATTGGTCATGCATAGTTCGGGGTATGGGCAAAATCATGGCAATGTAGTTGTGTGTGGTCATTTGTGGTTTTGAAAAGCAGTTTCTTAAACACGGTTTTGTTACCAAGGAGATCCTATAGCTGTGAGCTGCGTTTATGCATTGATCGTGGCATAATTTCCCAAATAATATGCCTCGATTTGGATAAAAACATGTCTAAATTGGCCAAATTAGGAAACTTTTCAGACATATTTGATCCAATTAGTTGCTTATGGAACCCTAGTTTTAATTTTGAGTTCTGAAAAATCTACAATCATTGCCATTATTGCTATATTTTTAACAAAATTTTAAACCATATTTTTTGCCTGTGGGAGCTTAGCTATAGACACATAAAAAAATGTGAAGTCTCGCCTCTTCAAAAGACCTGGAAAAACAGCAGACTTCACCAAATACTCGGCTACTAGGGCAAAATTTCAAGCCCAAAATCAAATTTTCTATTAAAACTACATTTCTCGTGTACAGAGTAAAAATCTTTTACCAATTCGTCTATACCAAACGTCGTTCCAATGCCTTATCTTCCTCTATTTACTATAAACATGAAATTGTCTCGTCTGACATTGCTATTGCATGCCAGCAATGGCTATTTTTATCCTATTACTTCATATGATTTCATACGTTGCCCCTCGATTTCTTTTTCTCATGTCCTAAATGATTTACTTTTGTTAAAATCTAAATCTAAAATCTACGTAAAGTAAGTATTCGCATGCCTATCCTATCCACATTTATTTTTCCAAATCACTTGAGCAGCGTACATTTTCAACTACTTCAAAGAATCTTTAGATAATCCATTGCATTCAAAGCAGTCACGTTCTGACATTAAATCACTGATACGCAGAGTTACAATCTTATATCCACCTGCCGCCTGCCTTAGCACACTCACGGTCAAAAAAGGAAACGTATTTATGCACTCAGTTAGTCGGGCGGCTTGACTAAAGCACTTGACTCACATACCAACAATGCTAAAACACTTACGGAATGTCGCTTTTCCCTGAATGACATCACCCGACATTTCGTTGTTGGGTTGCCTTCAGTTGGGTGCCTTGACACTTAAACATATAAGGAAATGAGTCTTCTGACAAACTGGCCAGAATAGGTACCACCATCAAGCTCCTTTCAGGGAAGAGAATAGGGATGCCTATGGCAACATATAAGCTTCACACAAAAGCTAAAACACTCCGTCTTGCTTCGGATCGGTGGAAAAACCTGTCCTCCTGTGCTGTAGGTAGACTTACGTGGCGTACTAACACACTTTTCCGTCTCAGAAGGGACCACATATCACTTCTGGTGTGAACCCTCATGTGCTACTGTCTTTTTGGCAGACACGCAGCACGCCTAGGCGTCACTTACCATGACTTCTGCACAAGTTGTGCACACGAGGAAGAGGAGGAATCTTTACAACACATTCTTTGCCATTGCCCCGCCTTGAGTAGAAGGAGACTCAGGAGTCTTGGTGTAGAGATCCCAGGCTAGAGATCCCAGCTCTACTCAAATTCATTCTGACCACACAATGGTTCAGTAACGAGGACACCCTCAGCATTAAAATGGGTTAATAGGGAATAAATATGGCATCGCAATGGGCCCAATGTGGCCTAAGTGAGAGAGCACCTTATCGCTCTCAGCCATCGCAACCTAATCTAACCTAACCAGGACCAATTGTTCCCACTTCCTTTATTAACTTTTCCTTTATTAACCTCTGGCCGTCTAACACACCTTCATAATAATCTTAGGTCAATTTTGCAAATTTCGCGATTTTTGGTCCGTTTAATCTACTCCTCCGTGAACGGTGTTCCGCAGTCAAGAAACCCAAAGTCGAGCATTGTTGCTAAACCTGTATAAAATGAAGCCTCATTTGATTTTTTGTTAGATTTTACCCCTTTCCCCATCCATAAGTCAGCCCCCTCCCCCTGATCCAACAACTACTGCCATAAATGAAATCGGAGCACCCAAAAACCTATAAAACGATACCCAATTTGAATTTTTGTTAGATTTAACCCCCATCCTCCTCCATAGTTCAACCCCCTCCCCATCGTTCCGAAAACTACTGCCATAAATGAAATTGGAGCCCCCAAAAACCTTTAAAACGATACCCCATTCGATTTTTGGATTAATTTTAACCCCTCCCCCCTCGATAAGTCAGCCCCCACCAGCCCAAGATCGGAAAAATATGGCCAAAAATGAAATCAGAGCACCCAAAAACACCCGAGTACTGATTTTGACACGTCTAAGCCCAAAGACAACGACGTTATGGTTTTCTGCCGATCAGTTTTCCATTCTGCCTTGACCGTGATCACCCACTTTCCACCCAGGGCGAATGAATTTTCTAGAAGATTGGTATGCAGCTTTTTTGTAATATAATTGAAATTATCCTCTTTTTTTTGTAAGTGGTCCTGGGCATGACTGAGAAGTACCCCAGCATAGAAACATCCATACAAATCATTAAGAATTTTAAACAGATCTGCAGTTTTTCATGCATTGTCGACATCATCGACCCTACGTAAGGGTTAAGGAAACTATGAAAAACCAGAAGGCCAAGCTAGCTTCGTCTGTACCGAAGTTTTTATACCCTTGCAAAAGCTGTTTTTGAAATGACAGAGTTTAAGAACGTTTAGATAAAAATCAAGAAACTTTTGTAACTAAAATCCATTTTCCGTCAGATGAACATCTGATTTCGACCAAATTTCGCGAATCTTTTTGAAAACATATCAAATTAACAATCGCCAAGTTTAAGAACGATAAAATTGAAAACAAAAAAGTTTTTCTCACTTGACTCATTTTCCGACCGATAAGTCCTATGGCAGCCTGAAGATATAGTCATCTGATTTCGACCAAATTTTTCAAATTAGTTTGAAATCGTTTAATATTAATAATCACCGACCTTAAGAACGATTTACTTGAAAACAAACAAAATTTTTTCACTAAGACCCATTTTCCGACCGATCGGTCCTATGGCAGCTATAGGATATAGTCATCCGATTTTGACCAAAGTTTGAAAATCTGTTTGAAAGCATATAATATTAATAAGGGACGAGTTTAAGGACGCTAACATTGAAACCAAAAAAGTTTTTCTCAGTAAGACCCATTTTCCGACCGATCGGTCCTATGGCAGCTATAAGATATGGTAATCCGATTTTGACCAAAGCTTGCAAATCTGTTTGAAAGCATATAATATTAATAATGGCCGTATTTGGGAATACTAACATTAAGAACAAAAAAGTTTTTCTCACAAAGACCCATTTTTTGACCGATGGTTCCTATGGCAGCTACAAGATAGTAGTCATCCGATCCGGTGGTTCGACATATTAGCAGCGTGCAGTAAAAAGAAGACTCTGTGCAAAATTTCAGCTCGATAGCTTTAAAACTGAGAGACTAGTTTGCGTAGAAACAGACGGACGGACAGACAGACAAAGCTCAATCGACTCAGCTCGTCGCCCTGATCAAGAATATATACAGTTTATGGGGTCGAAAATGAATATTTCTATGCGTTGCAAACTTCTGGGCAAAATTATAATACCCTTTGCAAGGGTATAAAAACGTCCGCACACAACCTTCCGCGTCAACAAGCAAGCTTGCACGAGACCCCCTTATACCAAAGACTATACAATGAATGTGTCAGGCCTGTTCCTGTTTTCACTTTCGACAAAAATTGTCGAATTCGATTTTGTTAAATGTGCTGTTGTACCAAGTTGATTGGGTTAATCAGATTAAAAAGTTATAATTTGAATTCGTCGAGTACAGAGTAACTAGAAACCAAAGGTTACTCGTAGAGTAAAAGGGTATACTAAAGTCGTGCAAATGTATGTAACAGGCAGAAGGAATCACTTCCGATCATATAAAGTATATATATTCTTGATCAGCATCAACAGCCGAGTCGATATAGCCATGTCCGTCTGTCCGTCTGTCTGTATGAACACCTAGATCTCAGAGACTAGAAGAGCTAGAGCAACCAAATTTGAAATGTAGACTCTTATTGTCTGCACGCAGATCAAGTTTGTTTCAAATTTTTGCCACGCCCACCCGCGCCTTCACAATTAAAAATGTTGAATAACTTCCACAATTTTTAAGATATCGATCTCAAATTTAAAACTTACATTTATATTCGCAATATCTATAAGCCCTTTATAAAGATCGGATAAACAATACCCCAGCTAAAAAAATGTTGCATACTTTTCGGCTGTCCAACCTCAGGAACACAGGAAGGCTATCAAACATTTTTCTCCATGGGTAACGGGTATGAGTAGAAGTCGGTTAAGTCCGACTTTAACTTATGCTCTCGTTTATTCTATGCTTGTACTCAACCAGCACAAATGAAGTAAATGCAATAAGCAATTATTTACTTTCGTACATTCCCATTGCGACGCCCCACGGGCTCGCAACCTATATATATCATCAACATATACACCTGAAGTCATATTTTATAATTTCCTTAGAATAATTTAAATAATAAGATTCCAAACACG
>JBAMBO010004567.1:0-16804 GCA_037044535.1 Lordiphosa magnipectinata | reverse complement strand
CGAATCGAAGCAGCAAAAGATAATAAAATAAGGAAAGAAATTGCTTCCAGTCCTCAAAAGAGAACAAGCTTTCATGATGTGGAGAATGTACATTCCCATTGTTGCCGAAATTAAGGTCTGCCAGTAAATTAAGCCCAGCAGCAGACAAAATAAATATAACCAAATCAGCTGCTAGTCATATCAAATGCAATCCACATGCAAAGACAACAACAACAACAAACTATGCTAGGCAGCGCACAGCGAAGTTACAGTTTAACACTCTTCGCTTTGAGCTTGCCATTCTTAGCTGTTCTTTATCTACGTATAAGTAAGACACATTCAGATGCGCTGAATCAAATGTAATAATAGGTGAAGCCAAATCTCGTGGCCAGCCTCTAATTTAGTTGTTTGTTCGCTGTCGAGAGACGCAGACTAGGGTAAGAACTAAGTTTATGGAAAATTGCGACCGGACCTAACCTAAGTCAAATTGCAGTTTTTTAAAGCATCAGCTATATCACACCAACATACATCAGCTACATCATACTCTCATACAGCTACGGCTACCTGAGTGAATCTGGATTTGATCATCGCAAATATATAAGAGACAACGTGCTATTAAATGTGTTTGAGCTGGTTCCATTTTTCTCATTTGCGGTGCTAGAAAACTAGTCGGACGTGCAACACCCATAGTTCAAAGAAATTGAAAAAATTAATGCATTTGTAAGAATTTTCATGAGTTTACAAAATGCAGACAACCTGAAAAGGCTCCCAACAAAAAATAAAGCGATGAATAATCGTAAGAATACCGTTGAAGGCTGTCCGATCTACCTGCTTTTATCATTTATGGTACAGCTAAGATCGCTGATTAGGAAGAGTGGTTCCCTTCGAAACAGTCATATAGCTTAGATTCACTAACACAAGTAAATAAACACTCTTCCAAATTTGTGCAATTATTATTGAATAACATTTATGCTTTACATTTGAAATAGTAGAAATACTACATCATTGGTCATGCATAGTTCGGGGTATGGGCAAAATCATGGCAATGTAGTTGTGTGTGGTCATTTGTGGTTTTGAAAAGCAGTTTCTTAAACACGGTTTTGTTACCAAGGAGATCCTATAGCTGTGAGCTGCGCTTATGCATTGATCGTGGCATAATTTCCCAAATAATATGCCTCGATTTGGATAAAAACATGTCTAAATTGGCCAAATTAGGAAACTTTTCAGACATATTTGATCCAATTAATTGCTTATGGAACCCTAGTTTTAATTTTGAGTTCTGAAAAATCTACAATCATTGCCATTATTGCTACATTTTTAACAAAATTTTAAACCATATTTTTTGCCTGCTTAGCTATAGACACATAAAAAAATGTGAAGTCTCGCCTCTTCAAAAGACCTGGAAAAACAGCAGACTTCACCAAATACTCGGCTACTAGGGCAAAATTTCAAGCCCAAAATCAAATTTTCTATTAAAACTACATTTCTCGTGTACAGAGTAAAAATCTTTTACCAATTCGTCTATACCAAACGTCGTTCCAATGCCTTATCTTCCTCTATTTACTATAAACATGAAATTGTCTCGTCTGACATTGCTATTGCATGCCATCAATGGCTATTTTTATGTTATTATTTCATATGATTTCATACGTTGCCCCTCGATTTCTTTTTCTCATGTCCTAAATGATTTACTTTCGTTAAAATCTAAATCTAAAATCTACGTAAAGTAAGTATTCGCATGCCTATCCTATCCACATTTATTTATCCAAATCACTTGAGCAGCGTACATTTTCAACTACTTCAAAGAATCTTTAGATAATCCATTGCATACAAAGCAGTCACGTTCTGACATTAAATCACTCATACGCAGAGTTACAATCTTATATCCACCTGCCGCCTGCCTTAGCACACTCACGGTCAAAAAAGGAAACGTATTTATGCACTCAGTTAGTCGGGCGGCTTGACTAAAGCACTTGACTCACATACCAACAATGCTAAAACACTTACGGAATGTCGCTTTTCCCTGAATGACATCGCACGACATTTCGTTGTTGGGTTGCCTTCAGTTGGGTGCCTTGACACTTAAACATAGAAGGAAATGAGTCTGCTGACAAACTGGCCAGAATAGGTACCACCATCAAGCTCCTTTCAGGGAAGAGAATAGGGATGCCTATGGCAACATATAAGCTTCACACAAAAGCTAAAACACTCCGTCTTGCTGCGGATCGGTGGAAAAACCTGTCCTCCTGTGCTGTAGGTAGACTTACGTGGCGCACTAACACACTTTTCCGTCTCAGAAGGGACCACATATCACTTCTGGTGTGAACCCTCATGGGCTACTGTCTTTTTGGCAGACACGCAGCACGCATAGGCGTCACTTACCATGACTTCTGCGCAAGTTGTGCACACGAAGAAGAGGAGGAATCTTTACAACACATTCTTTGCCATTGCCCCGCCTTGAGTAGAAGGAGACTCAGGACACTTGGTGTAGAGATCCCAGGCTAGAGATCCCAGCTCTACTCAAATTCATTCTGACCACACAATGGTTCAGTAACGAGGACACCCTTAGCATTAAAATGGGTTAATAGGGAATAAATATGGCATCGCAATGGGCCCAATGTGGCCTAAGTGGGAGAGCACCTTATCGCTCTCAGCCATCGCAACCTAATCTAACCTAACCAGGACCAATTGTTCCCACTTCCTTCATTAACTTTTCCTTTATTAACCTCTGGCCGTCTAACACACCTTCATAATAATCTTAGGTCAATTTTGCAAATTTCGCGATTTTTGGTCCGTTTAATCTACTCCTCCGTGAACGGTGTACCGCAGTCAAGAAACCCAAAGTCGAGCATTGTTGCTAAATCTGTATAAAATAAAGCCCCATTTGATTTTTTGTTAGATTTTACCCCTTTCCCCATCCATAAGTCAGCCCCCTCCCCCTGATCCAAAAACTACTGCCATAAATGAAATCGGAGCACCCAAAAACCTATAAAACTATACCCAATTTGAATTTTTGTTAGATTTAACCCCCATCCTCCTCCATAGTTCAACCCCCTCCCCATCGTTCCGAAAACTACTGCCATAAATGAAATTGGAGCCCCCCAAAACCTTTAAAACGATACCCCATTCGATTTTTTGATTAATTTTAACCCCTCCCCCCTCGATAAGTCAGCCCCCACCGCCCGATCGGAAAAATATAGCCAAAAATGCAATCAGAGCACCCAAAAACACCCGAGTACTGATTTTGACACGTCTAAGCCCAAAGACAACGACGTTATGGTTTTCTGCTGATCAGTTTTCCATTCTGCCTTGACCGTGATCATCCACTTTCCACCCAGGGCGAATGAATTTTCTAGAAGATTGGTATGCAGCTTTTTTGTAATATAATTGAAATTATCCTCTTTTTTTTTGTAAGTGGTCCTGGGCATGACTGAGAAGTACCCCAGCATAGAAACTTCCATACAAATCATTAAGAATTTTAAACAGATCTGCAGTTTTTCATGCATTGTCGACATCATCGACCCTACGTAAGGGTTAAGGAAACTATGAAAAACCAGAAGGCCAAGCTAACTTCGTCTGTACCGAAGTTTTTATACCCTTGCAAAAGCTGTTTTTGAAATGACAGAGTTTAAGAACGTTTAGATAAAAATAAGAAACTTTTGTAACTAAAATCCATTTTCCGTCAGATGAACATCTGATTTAGACCATATTTAGCGAATCTTTTTGAAAACATATCAAATTAACAATCGCCAAGTTTAAGAACGATAAAATTGAAAACAAAAAAGTTTTTCTCACTAAGACTCATTTTCCGACCGATAAGTCCTATGGCAGCCTGAAGATATAGTCATCTGATTTCGACCAAATTTTTCAAATTAGTTTGAAAGCGTTTAATATTAATAATCACCGACCTTAAGAACGATTTACTTGAAAACAAAAAAAAATATTTTCACTAAGACCCATTTTCCGACCGATCGGTCCTATGGCAGCTATAGGATATAGTCATCCGATTTTGACCAAAGTTTGAAAATCTGTTTGAAAGCATATAATATTAATAAGGGACGAGTTTAAGGACGCTAACATTGAAACCAAAAAAGTTTTTCTCAGTAAGACCCATTTTCCGACCGATCGGTCCTATGGCATCTATAAGATATGGTAATCCGATTTTGACCAAAGCTTGCAAATCTGTTTGAAAGCATATAATATTAATAATGGCCGTATTTGGGAACGCTAACATTAAGAACAAAAAAGTTTTTCTCACTAAGACCCATTTTTTGACCGATGGTTCCTATGGCAGCTATAAGAATTAGTCATCCGATCCGGTTGGTTCCGACATATTAGCAGCGTTCAGTAAACAGAAGACTCTGTGCAAAATTTCAGCTCGATAGCTTTAAAACTGAGAGACTAGTTTGCGTAGAAATAGACGGACGGACAGACAGACGGATAGACAGACAGACGGACAGACAGACGGACAGACAGACAGACAGACGGACAGACAAACAGACAGACAGACAGACAGACAGACGGACGGACAAAGCTCAATCGACTCAGCTCGTCGCCCTGATCAAGAATATATACAGTTTATGGGGTCGGAAATTAATAAAAAAAAAATTTCAGCTCGATAGCTTTAAAACTGAGAGACTAGTTTGCGTAGAAATAGACGGACGGACAGACAGACGGATAGACAGACAGACGGACAGACAGACAGACGGACAGACAGACGGACAGACAGACAGACAGACAGACAGACGGAGGGACAAAGCTCAATCGACTCAGCTCGTCCCCCTGATCAAGAATATATACAGTTTATGGGGTCGGAAATGAATATTTCTATGCGTTGCAAACTTCTGGGCAAAATTATAATACCCTTTGCAAGGGTATAAAAACGTCCGCACACACAAGCAAGCTTGCACGAGACCACCTTATACCAAAGATTATACAATGAATGTATCAGGCCTGTTCCTGTTTTCACGACAAAAATTGTTGAATTCGATTTTGTTAAATGTGCTGTTGTACCAAGTTGATTAGGTTAATCAGATTAAAAAGTTATAATTTGAATTCGTCGAGTACAGAGTAACTAGAAACCAAAGGTTTGATACGGATTTTCTTGATTGTTAAAAGCAAAGAGAACATGTGAAAAATTCGGATTCACTTTAGTGAAAACCGGAACATGGCAGTATGATTTTTATACCCGTTACTCGTAGAGTAAAAGGGTATACTAAAGTCGTGCAAATGTATGTAACAGGCAGAAGGAATCATTTCCGATCATATAAAGTATATATATTCTTGATCAGCATCAACAGCCGAGTCGATATAGCCATGTCCGTCTGTCCGTCTGTCTGTATGAACACCTAGATCTCAGAGACTAGAAGAACTAGGGCAACCAAATTTGAAATGTAGACACTTATTGTCTGCACGCAGATAAAGTTTGTTTCAAATTTTTGCCACGCCCACCCGCGCCTTCACAATTAAAAATGTTGAATAACTTCCACAATTTTTAAGACATCGATCTCAAATTTAAAACTTACATTTATATTCGCAATATCTATAAGCCCTTTATAAAGATCGGACAAGAAATACCCCAGTTAAAAAAATGTTGCATACTTTTCGGCTGTTCAACCTCAGGAACACAGGAAGGCTATCAAACATTTTTCTCCATGAGTAACGGTCTGAGTAGAAGTCTGTTAAGTCCGACCTTAACTTACGCTCTCGTTTATTCTATGCTTGTACTCAACCAGCACAAATGAAGTCCATGCAATAAGCAATTATTTACTTTCGTACATTTCCATTGCGACGCCCCACGGGCTCGCAACCTATATCTATCATCAACATATACACCTGAAGTCATATTTTATAATTTCCTTAGAATAATTTTTTTTTTTTTTTTTTTTTCTTTTTCCTAGTGCTACAAGGAGTTCCTTAAGTTAATGCACTAGTCACAACGACAATTTCTTTACAGAATAATACAAAAAAATAAAAAAGAAACTGACTTAAAATTAATTTACATTAAACATATATATCCCTAATTTTAACATAAGTAATTTTTGTTTTTTTTTTTGTTTTTATACCCTGTTCCCATTAAAAATGGGAAAAGGGGATCATTTTGTTTGTTTTTATATTGAAAAGTCTAATTATATATTACTATTATTTTTAAAATGTTCCATTAAACTATTAGTAAATTTGTGTGTGCTTGTTGTTGTTTTTAGAGAATGAGGTAGGTTGTTCCAGAGCTGAATAGCATAATAATAAAATTGCTTTTTACAGCTCTCCAGGTTGCATCTTAAGGATACCAAGTTGTTTGTTCGTCTTGACGACACAAAGTTAAGCAAATCAAATAAATATGCGGGTTCCTTAGTAAATATAATTTTGTGCAGTAGTTTTAATATTTTGCCGTGAATCCAATTGTTTAAGTTAGTATTAAGCAGGTTGTTTGTGTGGATAGTGACATGCTCAGTCCGTCCGAGGTTATAGACATACCTAGAAATGTTATTAAATGCTACTTTTATCCTGTTCTGACTAGTCATATCACTGCTGGCAAATATTTCTATTCCATATGTCAGTGTTGGAATTAGGAAAGCTTTTGCGATTAGATATCTAAATTTAGTAGGCAGAAGTGTTTTTGTGTAATTTAGCTGCCTCAACAGACCATACATTTTTCCAGCGGTTTTGTTAATTTGATCATTCCATGTTAGAGTATTATTAAAAGTCAGTCCCAAGTTTTCGGCTCTTTCTACATATTCAATGGTCTGATTATCTATCTTAAGTTTTTGCAAGTTTTCTGTAACGATCTTTCGTTTATAGATAACAATACATTTTGATTTTCTCGGGTTTATAGACAGTCCATTCTTATTTTCCCATTCAGAAACACGTGACAAATCAGAATTACATATATCAATACAATCCCAGATTTTACTTAACGGTCGACTAACATACATTTGGACGTCATCTGCATACATATGGACATCACTCGTTAATAAAGATTTGGGAAGGTCATTTGCATAAACGGCAAATAGTAGTGGTCCTAACACTGATCCCTGTGGGACTCCCCGCGTGATTGAAACCAGTTCTGATTCACATCCATTCGCTACTACAGCTTGTTTTCTGCCGCTTAGATATGATTTTATTAACTTCAGAGCAGTCTCAGAAAAATTATTTAAGTATCTAAGCTTAGTTAATAGTATATCGTGGTTTACCGTGTCAAAGGCCTTACTATAGTCAAGAAGGGTTAGAAAAGTCACATAACTGTCATCCAATTTTTGTCGTATATCCTCAACTACTTTTATTATTGCTGTTGTGCAGCTTCTATGTTTGCGAAAACCAGATTGCCTGTTATCGAGTAACTTATTTTCTTCAAGAAAGCTGTTAATTTGTTTGGCCATCAACTTCGCAAACACTTTTGAAAGCAATGGCAGTATGGATATTGGCCTGAACTCATTCGAAGTCTTTGGTATTGGGATAATTTTCGCTATTTTCCAGTTGTCTGGGAATGTAGACGTTGTGAGCGCTGTATTTATTATATGCGTTATATGCTGTAATATTTTGGGGAGCAGCATTGAAAGAAATTTTGGATCCAGTCTGTCCAGTCCGATTGCATTTGACTTAATATTAAGGAGAGACTCTAGGACATCACATTGATTCACACATACAAAGCTAAAGTAATTATCACAGTTAATTGGAGGTGTGTTCAGGTACAGATTGCATGGAGTTTCTGGTATATTTAATTGCACAAATTTCCTGTTAAGGGTATTAACGTCAATACCGTCTGTGATAACAGGGTTGTGTTTTCCTATCCCAATATCCTTAATATTTTTCCATGTTTGACTAGTGGATATTGCACTATTTAGCTTATGTGTGTAGTATGTACGTTTTGTATTGCAGATCAGGTTGTTTACTATGCGTCTATAGTTTGAAAATTGAGTATATAGTTGTTCAGTCTTGTACCTCTTCCACTTTAAATATGCCTTATTTCGTTTAAGTATTTCATCTTGTATGCGCTTATTAAACCATGGCTTATCCTTGGGTCTAATTATCTTACTTTTAATGGGTACGAACGTATTATATAAATAGTTAATATTCATGTTTAGACGATTTAGTTGTTCATCCACTGATGGAGTCAAGTAAATGCTGTTCCAGTCACAAAGTTCAAGTGCATTGTTTAATCTTACATAGTCAATGTCTCTAAAGTTCCTATAACTAATCACTTGGTCATTTTTTTCAATTAATACGTCATATGTTAGATATATTAAATCATGCTTTGAGAAGTTCGGTACTGAGACTTGGTCATATAATAAAATTTTATCGGCATTGCTTACAAAAAACACATCCAGAAGGGTGTCATTTGTTTTAGTATAGTGAGTGGGAACGCTAGAATTTACTAGATGTAATCCTAAGGCTTGCATTTCGTTGTACAGTGGCTGCTCCTGGAGCATATTGCTGTTTAAGTCACCCGTTAGTATTACGTCTGTATAAGTCATTGTAAGAGTAGAAAGTTCATTAATAACTTCTGAAAAGTCAGTATTTCTGTGAGGTCGGTATAAGCAGCCAAGTAAAATGTTGTCATTGTTAATAATATTCAAAAGCTCAAGGAATAAATATTCACTTGAACTATTTGTTGGTTGCTTACATACTACTCTACACTTCATTTTTTTGTTTACATAGATTGCTACTCCACCTGCATGGCCTAGTCGATCCGAACGAAAAACATTAAATCCATCACATACAATTAAAGCATCACAAAGGTCAGACACAAACCATGTTTCAGACACACAAACAATGTCAATTTTGGAGTTCGCAATAAGATACCTAAGCTCATCTATTTTCTTTGCCAAACTTTGTGCATTGATATGGCAAATCTGCAGGCCAATTTTTTGAGTACTTAGTATTCTTAGGATGGAGTGACTATTCTCTCTGGAAGAAACTATATTATTAAGTATTTTAATCTAATATGAAGTGGAAAAATTTGGTCAAAACACACACAAATAACAAATATGTAAAAAATTATGCTTGGAACACTAACTAACACTATAATCTTGATTTGTAAATCTTGATAAAAACTTAAATGACTATTCTTTTTGTTTGGTCTACTTGCGAAAGCTATTTCCATTGTTGACATTTACTCCATCTCCATCAGTGGTCAGCTGGGCAGGCAAACATTCTTGCTGGAGTTGTAAAAGCTTTTGCATGCTCACCATACACGCAATGTCTTCTCTTCCGCTCACTCGGACGTGCACAAGGCCACGCCGAGAGAACACTGCCGTTAAAAGCTTTTGCTTCTTCATCCGCATGGCCTCTTTAAAAATTCCATAGTTCTCTTTGGACAGTTGTTCGTTGAGGTAGATCGAAGCATTCGAGTCCACGCCTAGCATTTGCAGGCTTAGTTGTTGTTTATGGACCTTCCTGTACTCAGCGGCTGCCCGCTGCAACAAAATTTTCTCCCGCAAGTGCTCAAATTTAACAATAATGACCGGGTCAACAACGGTGTGTGTTGGATTTCGCACCTTGACCCTAAATATCTCCCTCAGTTTTGGAGCAGGTGTAACACCAAGAGCAAACGAAAGAGAGCTGAACATCTTTTTCAGCATTTCGTCTTCAGTGAAAGGCACTCCATGCAGCCTGAGATCACAAGCCATAATAAATTGAAAACACTCGCGCACTTTCCAACCACATGTGCGCGCGCCATCAATCGATAGGCAGCTGAGCAACCACGCCATCGCTATCGATATCGCGCGCTCTGCCACGATCAGCTGCGCTCGCTGCCACCGTCGGCTGCGCCCAGCAGCTTATAAAAGCAGAGCATCAATGCACTGACAAGCAAGGCGTATTTAATAAGGTGGCAGCAGCGTCGACGTCGCCCTCTTTGCTGTTGCCTTACGGTTTCAGTCTCGATTCGAACGTTGCGAGCGACGCATGACTACGGACGAATTTTTTGCGTTCTGCTTTGTGATTTTGTGCGAGATTTTCAAAATGCCGCCATACTGTTTTTTGTGCAAAAAGAGATGCGAAATTGGTGTTAAATGTGTGCACGTGCCATGCAATGAATTAAAACGAAAATTATGGAACGAGTCTGCGGGAGTGGAATTCACGCCACACAGCAGAATATGCGAAAAGCGTGGTGATTTTTATGAAAATGCAACTAAGCGGCGACGTTTGCGCGAAGGTGCACTTGCCAAACAAATTGAAATTGAAAATTTCTGTTACACAGAACATATTGAGGTGGAGTTTAATACCAATAAAAAAGATTTTAACTCCCAGACAGAGTAAGTACAATTTTGTGTGTGTCACGAGTACATCAAATAAAATATTGCGTTATTCGATTTGTAGGAAGGAAGTTGTTGAAGCGGGTATTGCGCTCGAAAATTTGCGACTGCAAATAAAGGATAAAAGCCTGGAGACAGAAGTTGCTCTTTTAAAACAACAACTGGAAGAGGCGAACCTTTTAAATGCTTCTATTAGTAAGCTTTTTTCGGCAACACAGCTACAACACTTATGAACCGGCGGACAGTGTTATTGGACGCAGGATGATATTTCAAGCTCCATTTGCCTTCATGCTCCTGGGCCACGAGCATATCGGCACCTGTACAAAAAAGGCTTTCCGCTACCGCATGTAAGCACATTACAAAAACGTAGTCAGTTCCTTGATATCAAACCCGGGTCATTGGATTTTATTGGATTTTCGACAGGTAGGAATGCATTTATTTATTTTGTTAGTTAAGTCCTTATTGTTCAAGTGCATTTTTTCAGGCACAACATGGTTCGAGCATCCGTCCAATTCAGAGCTGAAGGTGTTTGTTCTCGCAGATGTCCCACATCTTATCAAGCTCATAAGAAATCATTATCTAGATGCTGGAATAATTTGGGACGGAAAACACTTAAAATCAGAATCTGTGAAGCAAGCGATGCGACACTGCGGTTCATCTGAAGTATCCATATTATGGAAAATTTCTGATGATCACCTTCAAGTCCAAAGTTCAGGTAGACAGCGTGTAAAGTTGGCAACGCAACTTATGTCGAACACAACGGCGAATGCTATTTTACGCTGTTATTCTTTGGGCTTGGAGGTGGACAACGCTATGGAGACATCAGAATTCATCAAACTTGTCAATGACTGGTTTGACATTTTCAACTCAAAACATTCAGATCTAAATTACAGCTGTATGCCAGCGAAACAGCCATATGGCTGTTCGCTACAAATACAGCAAAACATTTTGAACAAAATTACTGGATTTGTGAAATTGCCAATTGTGCCAAATTTAAAGGCTCCTTCACAGTCACATGGGGTGCTCATTAAAAGTTGTCTGCCCTTTCAGAAAGGCATCATAGTTAGCAACACATCGCTGCAGCAAATGCAGCTATTTTTGTGTGCGCGGTACACAAAGGAATATATACTGACTTCCAGACTAAGTCAAGATCAGCTGGAGCATTTTTTTGGCGCAATCAGGTCGAAGGGTGGCCTTAATGACCATCCTTCTCCTATTGAGTTTAAGTATAAGTTGCGCAGATATATTCTTGGTAATTTGAAATAATACTTTATTTAAATGTGAATTTGTCAAATGTAGTAGTTAGTAAATGTCCTAATGTTTTTATGTTCATGTCTGTCTATTCGTCATATACTACGTTTATAAGCTAGTCTTATTTGCAAATAACAATTTCGTAAGTGACAAATTATTGCGTATAAACGCTGAGTTAATTCGTGATTTGCAAATAGCTAAGTCACGAAAACAATTATTGATTAGTAGACTAATTGCAAATAGTGTGCTAGGCGTTGCCACTCTATTCACTGATTTTGCTGTTTTTAACTATATGGTAGCACTGCTATATTGTAATTGTCATTCATATCGACTGCAGGCGAAGGAAAATGGGAAATGTTGAAGATAAAAACTTGCCAAGGTACTTCTTGGACTAATGAAAGAAAATAAGGCCGTGAAACTGCGTAATGGCTGTCCGGCAGCACTAAAAAATAGATTTATTTACGTATGGTATTTAGCGTATAAACAGTGAGTTAGTTATTTACAATGATTTCTATTTGCAAATAGCTGGCGGATAACGTAGTAATAGTTATGTTCTATATGTCTCAAAGTAAGTTTGAATACGTGTGAATAATTTTAACAAACTATATACCTAACTATAATATACGGTTCACCCCTAAATTTAGCTCGTAATACTGAACTCTTGGGTGCAAAAAGTAATGTCGAAGCAGATGACGTGCCATGGCTAAATATAGACGTATCAGCTTCGGAAAACCAGCTACCTGAGATGGCAGAAAGTGAAGACGTCCCCGACTTGTCCTGTGTAACAACTCAACATGCAGATATTGATGAGCTGTCGGAGGACGCTCTAGAGTATATTTCAGGATATGTTATAAAAAAATTAAATCTCTTAGAAGAGAATAAGGAAAACTATTTTTTCAGCTATGTAGATGAAGTGTCGGCAGGATATTTAAAAAAGCCTTCACTTGAATTTAAGGCAAAAATTGTTCAACTAGAAAAGATATTCCTGCTAACAAATACTGATGAATATCAATCAAAAACAATATTATTGCTCTTTTAGTTAGTAAAGCCACACACATATCCCTAGACCAAAAAATTAAAGAATTTTTTTTTTTAAACTAGGATATTTTTCGAATAAAAAGTTTAAACAAGAAAATCAAAGCTCAAAAACAAAATCAAAGAATTGTAGGCAATAAAAAGTTGTTAAAAATTTTAGTATAAGAAAATAGCAAATAAATATATTGTTAAAATTTTTCATTAATTTTGTAACATTTATTTAGTCAGTTTGGTTTTAATTGCAGCAAAAAAATATGCTCAGCAAAAAAGAAAAAATTCATATGTGCATGCGAGAACAAATTTCTTTGAGTTTATTACTCTCTTGCTCTCGCTCTCTTTCTCTCGATTGCTCTCATTTTTCGTAAGGCAACGCGACGTCGTCGCTACTGCCCCCTTATTAAATACGCCTTGCTGACAAGTAACTCAGTCCAAGGTATACTTAACAAGGCCGCACTCGCTCTCTCACAACTTTTATATAAATGTCAAAATGAGAACAAAAGAGAGCGAGAGCAAGAGAGTAATGAATTTCTGTACTCGCTTGTTTCAAATCAAAGAAATTTGTACGTGCATGCAAGATATATGCACAAATGCAAGCTTTCTGCTGCAACTAAGCCCAGCATACTTAAATAAATACAAGAAAGAAAGTCGGTCAAGACCGACTATAACATACTCTGTACCCTTACACTCGCATTTGCTCACGAGTCAAACGGCCAGTTAACACCCCACGCAAGACGCGGTGCGCTCTCTAAGTTTCTCTCTCTCTCTCTCTCTCTCTCTCACTAAGATTGCATCTGTTGAACGGTTATGGGTTGTTGCTGTGGTTATTGGTGGGGGGAGTGGTTGGTGTTAACTGGCCGTTTTTTGCTCATAACTTGAGTATCGTTCATCCGATCTTTATCATTCCTTCAGCAAATCGATAAATAATTTTGATTACTAGATATCTTCAGAAGGTACGAACCATGTATCATCAAAACTGTGGAAGATACACGTTATTTTCCAAATTGAGGGGGCGGGAGGGTGCGTGTCGAAAATTGAAAATAAACTTGATCTGCCTGCAAGTATAAGAAATATATGCCCCATACATGTCAAACCTCTATCTCTTACCATCTCTGAGATCTGTGCGTTCATACAGACGGATAGACAGACGGACGGACGGACGGACAGCGGACATGGCTATATCGACTCGGCTGTTAATACTGATCAAGAATATATATACTTTATAGGGTCGGAAACGATTCCTTCTGTCTGTTACATACTTTTGCACAAACTTAATATACTCTATGTATCTTCGGTACAGAGTATAATAACAGAAGAAATATATTTTAATCTATGTTTATTTTTTTCTACTATAATACAATTTTTAGCAATATTTTGTTGCCTACTATTTTTTGCTTTTGAAGCTTAATTTTTTTATTTAAATACTTAATTCTAAAGAAAATTTATTTCAAAGTTATTTCACAACCTTTCTTTTATTATAAAATTTATTTTGATTTTCATGACAGCGTCTTTAAATTTTGTAATTGGTCGATCGAAATTATGTCGTTTTAGAACGACATAGTTTCGACGTTCCAATTAGAGTTTTGTAATATTTCGCTTGTCGTCGTAGCTAATTTCCCATGCAGCCTAAAATCAGGCAATGATATTTACCTATATGAATTATTTGCAATTGACAACATACAAAAACTTTTGCTCCACGGATAGAACAACATCAGTTGGATGTTTTTGGCTCAATAATTGTAAGATGGGGAAAATGAACGTAAAATTTAAGGAACCACCCTTGTCACCTTATGAGATTTGCTGTAGCTCCTATGATTCTAGATGTGATGTTATCGGTTCTATATTGTGCTATTAGCGCCTTCTGTTAAGCCAGCTGTGTGTCACTTTGACAAGTCTGGATGACCACTGTCAATCACGCTATAAGATTTTACAAATCGTCGGCTAGCTTCCGCTTCCTCCGAGTTAGCTCTGTCTTTCCCAGCGTGATCGTCAAGTGAACCAGTCGGGTTCTTTAGCCTTACCTTAAACAAGAAGTATAAATTTTCTTAAAGCCGAGTAGCCTAGATCAACGTGATTTCGGTTGTTTTTCCCGTGTTTGGATTCCAAGTTAACTCTCGTGAGTAAAATGGCAATAAATCCAAGGAAATCAGCCTGATAAAGTGTTGTTTCGTCTTAACCTAGTGGGTCAAGGCAAGCTGAAAGAGGCATTTCTGACGGAAGCCTTGGTTACATTTCCAATCTCCAAATCATCTGGCGGAAAATCGAAACCCATCAACCTCAATATCGAGGTGCCGTTCCAATGGTAAATATCCAAATTTGCTAAAAGGTTCCCAAAACCTGGCCCTAACAGTTGTCTTCGCCTTTTCGGGGTGTTTTGCTCTTATTTCTCTCTCCAGAGCGTGCACCTCAGAATAAGCTATTCTATTCTTAGCCAAGCGGACCCGTCTTGAGCTTTTTTTTTACTCTCAACACATATGCAGAAAGTGCATGCTGCAGCAGATGATGCCTGCAAAACGAGAGCTTTATCAGTCTCTTAATTCTACGCGTCGAGTGTGGGAGGCAAGCAGTGAGCGAGTTTAACCCCAAAACATGCTTATAATTCTAACTTAAAAACAAAATGATCCCGCAGCAATCTACAAAAAGTGTTTAAAAACCAGAGTATTGTGCGCGAGAACCCCTTGTGGTAAATCCCTATTTTTTTTGTTGACCGGATCACGCCTCTCCGCCCCTAACCTCAATTAGTGACAGTGCACCCCAAAAAGGCGAAAATTAAAGCGAAGTCATACCTACAAATAGGTCTCAAACAATCAAACGCTAAATCCTAAAGTAATACAAGTCGAATGTATGACCCAAACAATTTTTTTTTTTTTGCAAGTGGGTGAATGGAGTTGCCATAACCTAAGAATAAAAATTTAGAGTTAACTCATATTGAAAAAAAAAACCATAGTCGCTGAAAAGACAAGTCCATTATTTTGGTGTGAAAGAAAAGAAGTAATCATATGTGGCCATAAAGTGTTAAGCGAAACCACTATCGCGAATTAATAATAGAAATTAAAAAGCTCAATGCGTCCCACACTGCTTTAAACTGCTTCACCCTCACTCAAAACCAAGCTTTAAATTTACAGCGCATCAACACACACCACGAAAGATCTTTCGCCGTGGGATTATGCATGTGTAAGTGATCTGTTTTACATATTCCTTCTTTATTTCATTTGTCTAAAGCTTGGCTTTGCTTTGCCCAAATCTATGGCATTAGCGAGCAAGTGTGGATCGCAAGTTCCCAAGTGGATGGTAAACTCATATTAATGCTAGAGCCGTTGAACTAAAAGCTTTTACATATTGAATAGCGACTAATTGAATTTTTGCCAATGCAAGCGAACAGCTGATCATTGCTGTCAGGTCGTTGACCTTCTGGATTTGTGCTCATAATTTTTGTTGCCCGCACATATAAATATATTGAATAATTCTTTTGTTTCACCCAAAGTAAATAAAAAGGATTTTTAATGAATCCCTAATATAGTTTTTTTTTTTGATATTCCAATTATTATATAATTCTATTTTTACCTATACTCATATATACCTATGTCTAATCAAATATTACTTGTTACAGCAACCCATACTCACGCACACAGCCACTTTAAATATCTATTCTTATATATTTACCTTTAATTAGTTTTCTTAGTTTTTTTTTCTAATTTTTGCTACCCATAATATTAGTCGTAGTCATGATCAATTTTGGAATCTTAATTTAAATAAAATTATAATGAAGTTTGAGATGTGCTAGTGTGTTCTTTTTGATCGGAGCCATGCGTCGTCGTAGTACGTCAATGTAATAGTTTGAGTGTTTTTATTGGGATCACCGACCTCTCCGTGGGTCTTGCGGCATGGTGATCAGGTAGGGTGGGCAACATCTGCTGTCGCAGCAACATCAGCGCAGCCTCACAAACAGCATTAGCCGGTACAATGAACCCAACACGGGTATTTGTCTAGTCCTTCGCGTAATGTCCTTTCTTCTAGGCTTCTCTATTTCTTTCTGCTGTCCGTCTGTTCTCCCTTTTTATTTTTCCTTTGCAGAGAGTTTCATCGAGCATTGTCCCGTCCCTTCAAACCAGCACGCGAATCTGATATTATTTGTAGAGCAAGCGAGTGTGTAGCACGGTGGTATAACCTTTCTGAACCCATCCCTTTACCGACGTCCTTTTGAGCCGGAACCAGCGCGTGCTCCGCTAGAAGCTACAATCACATCTTCTCGTTCCAACTTAACAGACAGCTTCGTTGTGTAGTAGGCA
>JBAMBO010004566.1:0-10548 GCA_037044535.1 Lordiphosa magnipectinata | reverse complement strand
CAAAAAAGTCTTGCGGTATTTTTATTGAATTTTCAATTGTTCATAAAATTGGTTATAATAATGCGATTTAAGTCAAATATGCGCCGTTTTGTTCGATGACGAGTTCCCAACGAGATGCCAACTTCATAATGCCCCTCTTTCTCGAAGCTTTCGCTTCCACTATTGGCGAAAAAACTTCGGAGAGCCAATTTTCACAGGACTCTCTTGTGGCCAACTTCCGACTACCAAGCTCGTTCGCCATGGACAGAAATAGGTGGTAATCACTTGGTGCGAGATCCGGACTATGCATGCAGTGGAGTGCGGAAGAGCCTCCCATCCGAGCTCCCGGGGACCTCTGGCGCGTCACCAAAGATGTGTGTGGCCTGGCGTTGTCCTGATGGAAGACAATTCGGCCTCTGTTGATCAAAGATGGCCTCTTCTGCATGAGTGCTGCATTCAAGCGGTCCAGTTGTTGGCAGTACAGGTCCGAATTGAGCGTTTGGCCATAGGGGAGCAGCTCATCGTGGATCATTCCTTGCCAATCCCACCAAACACACAGAAGAACCTTCCTGGCCGTCAATCCAGGCTTGGCCACCGTCTGGGCAGCTTCACCGCTTTTCGACCACGACCGTTTGCGCTTCACGTTGTCGTAAGTGACCCACTTTTCATCGCCAGTCACCATCCGCTTCAAAAACGGGTCGATTTTGTTGCGATTCAGAAGCGATTCGCATGCATCCATACGGGCAAAAATGTTGCTTTGCGTCAAGTCGTGTGGCACCCATACATCGAGCTTCTTTTTGAATCCAAGCTTCTTCAAATGGTTTATAACGGTTTGATGACTCATGCCCAGCTCTTGGCCGATGCTACGGCTGCTACTATGCCGGTCTCTTTCGATCAATTCAGCGATTTTATCGCAATTTTCGACGACAGGCCTTCCGGACCGTGGCGCATCTTCGATATTTAATAATTTTGCCCAGAAATTCGCAACGCATAGAAATATTCATTTCCGACCCCATAAACTATATATATTTGTTGATCATTTTTTTTTTTTTTGCTCGTCAGATTGATTTTTTTTTTTTTTTTTTCGTCTGTCTGTCTGTCTGTCTGTCTGTCTGTCCGTCTGTCTGTCTGTCCGTCTGTTTCTACGCAAACTAGTCTCTCAGTTTTAAAGCTATCGAGCTGAAATTTTGCACAGAGTCTTCTTTTTACTGCACGCAGCTAATATGTCGGAACCGACCGGATCGGATGACTATATCTTATAGCTGCCATAGGAACCATCGGTCAAAAAATAGGTCTTAGTGAGAAAAACTTTTTTTTTCAATGTTAGCGTCCTTAAATTCGGTCCTAGGTAATATAATAAGCTTTCAAACAGATTTGCAAATTTTGGTCAAGATCGGTTGACTATATCTTATAGCTGTCATAGGAACCATCGGTCAGAAAATGAATCTTAGTGAGAAAAACTTTTTTGTTTTCACTGTTAGCGTTCTTAAGCTCTGCCATTATTTTTATTATATGCTTTCAAACAGATTTGCAAATTTTGGTCAAAATCGAGTGACTATATCATTTAGCTGCCATAGGACCGATCGGTCGGAAATTGAGTCTTAGTGAGAAAAACTTTATTGTTTTCAATTTTATTTTTCTTAAACTCGGCGATTGTAAATTTGATATGTTTTCAAAAAGATTCGCGAAATTTGGTCGAAATCAGATGTCTATCTGTCTTAAAATGGGTTTTAGTTACAAAAATTTTTAATTTTTATTTAAGCGTTCATAAGCTGTGAAGTTTGCATTTGCAAGGGGGTATTAAAACTTCGGCACAGATGAAGTTAGCTTGGCTTTCTCGTTTTTTTTTTTACTTCACTGGGATTCGAACTCGGGACCTCTCACACGCGGACGGACGCCTTAGCCCACTCAGCTATTTGCCTTAAGCAAGACGTTGCGTCAAAACCATAGTTAAGAAAGTACGCAGTTGGGCGAGGCCTGGGATCAAGTCACCGAAGCAGCGCTTTTTCTTTTTTATTTGTATATTCTTTTATAAAAACTTTCTTAAAATTAGGGTTTATTTTCTCAGTTTTAGGGCAAAATACCCTACATTTGTAACAAATATTTTCTAAAATCAAAGGCGAAATTACTTTAAAAACTAGAAAAGGCATAAAGCAAATTCACCCTAAAATTTAGAAAAAAAATACATTTTTCTAAATTTAAGAAAGTTTTTTCAAAAAAATTAATTTTTAGGGCAACTTTTAAAAAATGCAGAAAATTTTTCTTAAAAATATAAATTTTTTCTAAATGGTTGTGGCGGTGTGAAACCGCCAGCGGCGGTTGTATTTGTTCCACAACTTTGTTGTTGTAATTGGACGCTAGCGCTGCAGTTTCATTTAGGTTAGTCGAGGGGTGAGGGGTGCATAACAAGTGAGCGCGGTTTTAGCTGAGACAGCAACGGACGGTCAGCGCCCTTCCGTTGCTATGCTGCTGGTATGTAAGTTGTGGATGTTGTGCGAGAGGGTGAAGGGGAGGGGCGCTGGCTGGTGTTAATTTATATAATTAGACTTTTCAATATAAAAACAAAACAAAACGAGTAAGAGCGCTGTAGTCGAGTTTCCCGACTACAAAATACCCAGTTCAATTGAGAAACACATACAAACACACTCACATACACAAGCGCATACACACATTCGCACACAAACACACACACGCGCGCTCACACGCGGCCTGCGCAGGCAGCGCTGCCTGCATAAAGTGGCCGCCTCCCCCCACCGCGATCCCGTAAGCTAAATTGCTTAATAACTTTTATGTTTTTGCTCGTATCTTATTTTCCTTTTGAGAGTAGTTAGATATAAGGCCTAGGATAGTATATATTAAGCCACTAGGTCCTAAATTTAAAATTGTGGCAGTGACAGTTTTTTGCGGCTCAAGGGGGGAGGGGTGTATATTTTCAAAATCTGAAACAAACTTGATCTGGGTACGGTATACACCTATGTGCATGCAAAAATTAGTGTCTCTATCTCTTATAGTCTCTGAGATCGACGCGTTCATACAGACAGACGGACAGACTGACGGACATGGCTATATCGACTCGGCTGTTGATGCTGATCAAGAATATATATACTTTATAGGGTCGGAGAAGCATCCTTCTGGCTGTTACATACTTTTGCACAAACTTAATATACTCTATGTACCTTCGGTACAGAGTATAAAAATATTGATGTTAAAAGTAGGGATACATATGTTTAATGTAAATTAATTGTACCCTTGCAAAGGGTATATTAAAATTGTCCAGATGTTTGTAACGCATAGAAGGAAGAATCACCGACCACATAAAGTATATATATTCTTGATCAGCATGATGAGCTGAGTTGATATAGCCATGTCCGTCCGCCTGTCCGACCGTCTGTTTCTATGCTATCTCCTCTGGACCGGTCAAAAAACTAGTTTTAGAGAGAAAAACTTTTTTGTTTTCAATGCAATCGTCCCCAATCTTTGTATTTATTGCTTTTCTATGCATTTTTATAATTCCACTAAGTTTGATAAAAATCGGACAACTATATTGTATAGCTGTCATAGAAAAGTTAGGTCAGCAAAATAGTCTTAGTAAGAAAAACGTTTTTTTTTGTTGGAAACCGATGCTACTACGGGCTCAGTAGAGAGTTCAAGAGCAGAGCCTTTTCTCGAAGAACAAAAATAGCGCTATACAAGTTGCACATCATCCCAGTCCTGCAATACGGCGCAGAAGCATGGACAATGACAGCAGCGGATGAGGAGGCGATTGGCGTGTTCGAGCGAAAAATCCTTCGGAGGATCTATGGACCTTTAAAAGTTGGCGATGGATACCGCTGTATGAGCTCTATAAGGACATCAGTCTAGTCAAGCATATAAAGCAACAGCGGATGCGCTGGTTAGGACATGTAATCCGGATGGATGAAGAAGCTCCAGTAAAAAAGACGTACAAAGCGAAGGCGGCTGACTTTGGAGGACAAGGCAGGAGGGGTCGCCCACCACTAAGATGGGATGATCAAGTGCGGAAAGACATTTTCAACCTTGGTGTGAACAACTGGTGCCAGCTCGCACAATGCAGAAGCGAGTGGAGGGCATTCATTGCAGAGGCCAAGACCGTCAAGCGGTTGTGATGCAACATCGGGTTAATAAAGAAGAAGAATAACATTGTTAGAAATATTGTTTATCTGGCAACGCCGTCTGTCTGTAGTGTTAAGTTAACATACTCATCTAGTGTTAAGTTAGCATTAATCATCGATCATTGTGTATCGTGTATCGGGCGTCGATTACTGTTTTGCCGCCCTTCTTTCCTGTGACCGCCACGACGAGAGGTCGTGTATATTTTCCTCCGCTTAATAAATGACTTGGTTATCCACAAGACTCTGAACAAACATTATGACTGGAAAAAATTATTGTATGGTACGGATAATTAAAGAAGCTTTTTCCAAATTATTCGAGAGCAATATGATGAGAAATAAAAGCCAAAAAATTGTAAATGACTTGTGCTAGTTTGGTGCATGAACGGTTAAGTAGAGGAGATCCGGTTCTGGTTGAAGGTTTTCTGTTAGATGTGTTCAAGTTAGCAAGGCAGCATATTTTGGTCGCAAAAGATATGAAAGCTGCCTTTACTCTTGTCAAATATTTTGCTCTGACAATAGTGTAAAACAAAGCAAATTAGATTTAGAAATTATAGACTTCAATGATGAAATAGGACTGCATAGTATCGGCATTGGCCTAGCCGATGTCAATAATATGCCGAGCCGATACCGATACTATGCCGATACTTGGCATTGGCTCGGCAAGACAACAAATTCTAAATGACTTGTGCTAGTTTGGTGCATAAACGGTTAAGTAGAGGAGATCCGGTTCGGGTTGAAAGGTTTTCTGTTAGATGTGTTCAAGTTAGCAAAGCATTGGGTCGGCATTGGCCTAGCCGAACGAAATAATGTCGTTTTGATTTGTCGAAACAATGTCGTTTTGAAACGACAGCCAAAAAAAATTTTTATTTTCCGCCTCTTAACACAGTAAGATATACTACGTTTATACGCCAGCTATTTGCAAATAGAAATAATTTATAAATAATTCGTAAATGAAGTTTATTTTTGTCTGAAAATAATAGTACACAAATCCAGTATGTAGTTTTTTTTTACATTTTAGAAATTAGAAGCTCTAATGATAACACAGGTTTACAAAAAAAGGAGAGCTTTTGCAATAGAGAAGATAGCGAACTTTCCATATGTATAATTGGTCGCTGAATTCAAATGAATCGTCCATTTATTTTAATTAATTATTACCACATCTTCAGTATTTTTGATATAATAGCTCTTTTTCAAGTTATGGACCAAATACTATAAAAATTTACGACTCTTTTTTTACATTTTTAAATAATATTAACTTTCAAATTGTCTTAAAATTAACATAAATTAATTTAAAATAATTTTTTAATAGCCACTCTTTTGTTTTCCAATAACTACCTTGTTATCAACAAACTACAAGAAATTTCAAAATCATGCATAACTTCGGCTCGACCGAAGTTTATATACCCTTGTAGCTTCTTTAATTTATATAAATAAAGGTTTTAAATGTTTTTCGTCGAACATTCTTAGCTGAGTTATTTCCCAAACTCAGCAATAGATGGCGCCACTACCACTACTTTGCGATATATTCATCAAATTTAGATCAAACTCGTCAAAATTGTGTGGAAACCGATAATATTCATAACTTGGAAGCTTAAAAACGCTACCATTGAAAACACACAAGTGTTTCTCACTAGAACTACTTTTTGAACCGATCGTTCCTATGGCAGCTATATGCTATAGTCATCCGATTTGAATCAAACTTTGCAGAATTGTTTGGTAGCATTTAGTTTTGAGCAGGAACAAGTTTGAGAGTGATAGCATTGAAAACAAAAAAGTTTTTACTACTAAGACTTTTTCTCTGAACTAACTTTTGTATGACAGCTATACTATATAGTTGTCCGATTTTCATCAAGCTTGGTGAAATTATGTAAGATCATAAAAAACTAAAAAATGCGAGGTTTGGGGGCGTTTGCATAGAAAACAAAAACGTTTTTCTCACTAAAACTAGATTTTTGACCGATCGTTCCTATGGTAGCTATATGTGGAAACAAATGTTTAATAGCCTTCCTGTATGCCTGAGGTGGGTCGGCCGAAAAGTATGCAACATTTTTTTAACTCGGCTATTTATTATCCGATCTTGATGAAGGGTTTTTAGGGGATTTAGGGCTTATAGATGTTGCGAATATAAATCTACGTTTTGAATTTGAGATCGATATCTCAAAAATTGTGGGAGTTATTCAACATTTTCTATTGTGGGGGTGTGGGTGGGCGTGGTAAAAATTTGAAATAAACTTGATCTGCGTGCAGACAAAAGGAGTCTACATTTCAAAATTGGTTGCTCTAGCTCTTCTAGTCTCTGAGATCTAGGTGTTCATACAGACAGACGGACGGACGGACGGACGGACGGACAGACGGACAGACGGACATGGCTATATCGACTCGGCTGTTGATGCTGATATATATACTTTATATGGTCGGAAATGATTCCTTCTGCCTGTTACATACATTTGCACGACTTTAGTATACCCTTTTACTCTACGAGTAACGGGTATAAAAAGAGCTATTATATCAAAAAACTGAAGATGTGGTAAATTAGAGGGGGACTATCCATTAATGTTTCCTAAAATATTTTTCTGTCATCAGACCATTTTTCAGAATTTTTTAAGCATGGGAAAAATAAATAATTTGATCATAAAATAACCATAATTTCCATTTTAAAATCGATTAAAATTGTAGCTTATGAACAAAATCAAAACGTGTTTGGTTTTTCTGTAAGATCATTCAATGCAGCTTACATTAAAACAAATTTGGTTATAAAAGGTTAATTAATGCGGTCACAACACCTATAGATGTAAACAACACACGTTTATGCAAATATCTCTGTAAACCAGACGTGGTGGGGGAAAACGGACAATTGATTTGAATTCAGCGACCATAAATACATATCTAAAGTTTGCTATCTTCTCTATTTCAAAAGCTTGTAACCAATTCTAATGTTTACTATGTATAAATACAAACATTTTTTTGTGGCTTCGTTTACAATTTGATTGCAAATCGGACACTTTGCTTTTGGTTCTTCATGAAATTCGCCATCGAATTCAGCAATACTCCTGGAATTTTCGTTTTTCAAAAGATTTTCCTCAACTACTCTATCCCAACACGATTCGCACACATTAATGTGATTGCAAGGCCTCAAAAGGACAGATTTTGGGTTCACGAAACAAATGTTGCATGGGTTTTCATGAACAAATGCAGACTCAGTCAGTGCGCTTAAATTTGAATGAGTCGAGGTCAGGGATGATGCTGAAATGCTTAACCACGCCATATACTCAAAACTTGTTAGTTCCTCAACATCATCATCGTTATCGACACAGGTAAATAAATCTTGTTTATTGAAGCGATCATTCAGTGCAACAGTGCGAGACAGAAACCCTTTCTTTTAATATAAAATTTATTTTGATTTTCATGACAGCGTCTATAAATTTTGTAATTGGTCGATCGAAATTATGTCGTTTTAGAACGACATAGTTTCGACGTTCCAATTAGAGTTTTTAGTCGAAATAATGTCGTTTTGTTTTGTCGGAATAATGTCGTGTTAAGACGACTTTAAGAATTTCGAAACGACACAATTTCGAGCGAAATATAAATAAAATAATTTCGAGCGAATTAATGTCGTTTTGTTTTGTCGGAATAATGTCGTTTTAAAACGACATAATTTCGAGTGAAATAATGTCGTTTTGTTTTGTCGGAATAATGTCGTTTCAGAACGACATAATTTCGATTCCAAATGTACTGGTCGAAATTATGTCGTCGGAATTATGTTGCTATGCCCTCTGGCTAAGAGGCTATTGATAATGGTTTTCAGGCTTTCGTCTTCCATTATGGGCACCCTGTGCAGTCTTAGGTTATTTGCAACGATTGCATTTTCCTCTGCTGCAAGCCTGGTCTCCAGCTTCGAATCAAACTCTCCAACCTTATCCCGCAACGCCTGAATGATTTCCGCTTCTAAAAGTTGAACCCGCCGAGCCAGCTACTCCACCTCACCCACTAGTCCATTTGATTTGGTTTCAATTTTGGGAAGAATCCGCTCCTCAGAATCCCTCATACTGCAACTAATATGCTCCACCTGTTCGTCGAAGAATTTTATTTAATATAAACACACAATTTATTAATGACATCCATTTTTTCCCTTACAGAATTTGTTTTGAACGGCAACGCAGCAGCAGATTATATTTTTCCACTCTGGGACCAGCTCAAACCAAATCTCTGTGGGCTTCTGTGGATCATGTTAGGGCTGTTTTCAGAAAAGCTACCCAACTCTTCTGTACTAATCGTGGCAGCAACAGACTTAGATTTGGTATCTTACCCGCGGTCCAGACGATTGAACTTGGAGAGGTGCTCCTAACGAAACAATCTCTCTTTCGGATTTTGAAATTTCTTCTCCTGCTACGAGCTTTGGATAAAATACGAGTTAAGAAATCCAAATGACTGGGGGGAAAATAAAATATTTATGTAGGATGTTGACGATTTTAGAAAAATTTATCTTATTACCTAAATTTTCAGTCAGTATTTTCCTGAAATATAACCCCATATACATTGGGCATTTTACTTAAAAAATCTTGTTTATCTTAAAACTATGGCAATTTCCATTTCATAAAGCTTAACATAATTGTTTCAAATATAAAACAAGTAAAAAAATCGGTCAAGCCTAACTGTAAAATACTTTGTACCTGCGAAGTGGTACGTTTAGTACGAATGTTGCTGCTGCAGTAGCCGGCGTGGCAAAAATTGAAAGTAAACTTGATCTGCCTGCAAGTATAAGAAGTATATGTCGAAACTTCGGCTGTGAGATCTCTTCGTTCATGGCTGTATGAACTCGGCTGTTGATGCTGATCAAGAATATATATATATTTTACAGGGTTGGAAATGTTTCCTTTTCCCAGTTACTTACATTTATACAATTTTCTGATCCACTTTTATCGGGGATCTAAACGATTAAAAAAAAATAAAGACGAGAGCGTAAGTTAAAGTCGGATCCAACCGACTTCGATATACCCGTTACTCATGGAAACAAATGTTTAATAGCCTTCCTGTATGCATGAGGTGGGTCTGCCGAAAAGTATGCAAAAATTTTTTTAATCGGCTATTTATCATCCGATCTTGATGAAAATTTCAGGGCTAATAGACGTTGCGAATATAAATCTACGTTTCAAATTTGAGATCGATATCTCAAAATGTGGGAGTTATTCAACATTTTTTATTGAGCGTGGGTGGGCGTGGCAAAAATTTGAAATAAACTTGATCTGCGTATAGACAATAGGACTCTACATTTGAAAATTGGATGCTCTAGCTCTTCTAGTCTCTGAGATCTAGGTGTTCATACAGACAGACGGACGGACGGACAGACGGACATGGCTATATAGACTCGGCTGTTGATGCTGATCAAGAATATATATACTTTATATTGTCGGAAATGATTCCTTCTGCCTGTTACATACATTTGCACGACTTTTACTCTACGAGTCACGGGTGAAAAAATAGAGGAAAGCTAACTTCGGCTCGACCTAAGTCTATATATCCTTGCAGCTTGATGGCGCCACTAATTTGAGCATTTGCCTGCCAGTTTGTTATATGGCAGCTATACGATATTTTCATCCGATTTTGACCAAACTCCCCAAAATTGTGTGGAAAGTGTGCGAAACTGCCATTCTATCGCGTCGAAATTCAATTTTTCAAGTTTGAAAAAGCGTTAATTTTTTTTTATTTATCGACTACCGATACTTTGATTAGCTTATAAAAGTTTATCTCAAAGCACTCCGATATATATCTGAGCTGTAAGCTATCAAACACAACATATGTTTTGTCAAGTGCTTTACAATTAATTCCTGCATTTTTGCAGTTTTTGTTAATTTAGCTGTAAAATATAAAGTTCTCGTTGTTTTACAAAAAAGCTTGGTTATGTATTAATATAATGTATTAAGCAAAAAATCAATGTAAGTGACTTGTCCATATATGTATTACTTGTAAGCCGTAGTGAAAACAACGCGAATTAACAACCTGAGCTTAGTAGCCTAAACCTGTCTTTCGTGGAGAAAAGCTAAAAATGTCCACAAATGTCCAGTGTGAGTCCTTGTTGTTTTAAAATTTTCGAGATCACCTGCTTATATGTGCTACCCTTGCATTAATTGGATTTTTTAGGCGCAATGTCAGCATCAAAACATAGGCTTTTTTTAGTTTGGCTCTATCCCCACAAAGAATTTTTTGGCTTTGGAAAACTATTTTTTGATACAGTTCCATTTAACAAAACCTGAAGTAAGCTGGACCGTATTGAAATCAGAAAAAAAATTGCAAGATTTTACCAACGGGCTTGTTCAAAACGCCGATATTCTTCGAAGCTATGATGTATCATTAAATATCAATTCGGTGTTTATCCATAGATTTTCTTTGTTAATACCTTATTTATTTCCGAAAAAGTGCGATTCTTAAGAAGAAAAAATAA
>JBAMBO010004564.1:0-67898 GCA_037044535.1 Lordiphosa magnipectinata | reverse complement strand
CAAGAAAGAAAGTCGGTCAAGCCCGACTATAACATACTCTGTACCCTTAAACGTCGCAGCTCGCATTTGCTCACGAGTTATACGCGCTCATCTCTAAGTTTCACTCTCTCTCTCTCTCTCTCTCTCTCACTAAGATGGCCATTCAATAGAATGCTGCGGTGGTGGGTGGGGTGGTGTTCTGGGTGTTTACTGGCCGTTTTTTGCTCATAACTTAAGTATCGTTCATCCGATCTTTATCATTCCTTCAGCAAATCGATAAATAATTTTTTTTTGTTTACAAGGTATCTTTAGAAGGTACGAACGATCTATCTTCAAAACTGTCGGAGATACGACGTTTTTTCCAAATTGCGGGGGCGGGAGGGGGCGTGGCAAAAATTGAAAATAAACTTGATCTGCCTGCAAGTATAAGAAATATATGCCCCATACATGTCAAACCTCTATCTCTTACCATCTCTGAGATCTCTTCGTTCATACGGACGGACAGACAGACAGACGGACAGACGGACATGGCTGTATCGACTCGGCTGTTGATGCTGATCGAGGAATATATATACTTTATAGGGTCGGAAACGATTCCTTCTCCCTGTTACATACTTTTACACAAACTTAATATACTCTATGTACCTTCGGTACAGAGTATAAAAACTAAGCGTAAAAATAACGATCGCAGATGCGAGGGTGAGCTTTTTTATAAATTACGCCACAACCGGAGAGCTTCAATCTGCAATCAAGCAAAAATTGGGAAACTATCAAAATAAGGAGACCTTATGTTGAAATATGTATATGAATCAATACCAATGCACGCATGTATATCTATTATGTATGTATTTGTATCCAGCGACTTGCTGAATGTGAAGCAGAGGCGAACGCTAAATGGAAACCGCGTTTGCTCTGCACTCGCGAATAAACTCTCAAACCGAACACACGCATTTTTGTATTCTGCTCAGTCCTTTTTAGATTACCACTGCCTGACAAAGTTAATCCTGCCTCAACAGGTTATGGGCCCAGGTCACAGTAATTAAGTAATCATCGGGATTTGATATAGTCAACGGTCTATGTCTAGTTTGAGCAGAGGTGTTTCGGGCAAAGTAAAACAGAAGAGTTTCGAACTCAAGGTCGTTTGAAAGACAGTCGCGTTTCGGATTAAATTGCGGGACACACAATAGCAAAATGAGTGCCATGTACCAAATTGAAAAACTGGAGGAAAAGAACTACGATTCTTGGAGCATACAGATGCGCAGTGTTTTGGTGCACGCGGAGCTATGGAATGTGGCGTCGGGTGATTTAGTGAAGGCGTCAATTGGCCAGCGTTGGATCAAAAGGCATTGGCCATGAACACATTGAGTGTAAAACCATCGCAACTGGGATATGTCAAGAACTGTGGAACAGCATATGAGGCATGGACAAAACTAAAAGAGGTTCATCAGCCAAGTGGGCCAGTGCGGAAGGTGTCGCTTTACAAGAAGTTGCTCAGTTTACGTATGGCAGAAGGTCAAAGCATGCCAAGTTATTTAAATTTGTTCTGTGAAATCTTGGATCAACTAGCGGCGGTTGAAATTGAGATGAACGATGAGCTGCGAGCAATCATTTTGCTTTCCAGTCTTCCAGCCGGCTATGAGAATTTCGTTGTCGCCATAGAGACGCGCGACAGATTACCCAGCTTCGAAATTCTGTGTATAAAGTTGAAAGAAGAAGGAGAACGAAGAGGCATAGCAGAGAGATACAGCGAGAATACGCAAGCATATACAGTTATGCAAAAGAAGAACAGTTGGACAAAGAAAAAATATGCTAACGGTGCTTGCTTTAAGTGCGGAAAAACGGGACATATAAAGGCACAATGTCGGAGCGAGAGCGCGCACAAAGAAGAGAGCAAGAGAGAGGTCAGCACAGAGAGAAGGCAGAAAAACAAAGAGTTTAGCTTGCTGAATGCGTTGGACGCGGGAAGTTTCGAGAAAACGAAATGGTGCTTGGACTCAGGAGCAACAAGCCATATGTGTTGCAATAAGGATTTGTTTTCGAGGCTGGAGGAACATACGGAGATGATCAGTTTGGCTAATGCAGGATTTCTACAGGCCGAGGGCATAGGAGAAGTTAAGCTGGAAACTGATTCATGGACATTGACTTTGAATAATGTGTTGTATGTACCAGGGCTGGTAGGGAATTTTATGTCAGTGGCTCGAGCGATCGAATACAACAGTGTAGTGCACTTTGGACCGCGGATGGCGAAGATTGTTCAAGACGGTGAATGCATACTGAAGGCGGAAAAAGTGGGAAAATTGTACTTGTTTGAAGGCAAGAGAAATAATTGCTTTGCTGCAGTTGAAGATGAAGGACCGCTATGGCACAGACGATTTGGGCACCTAAATTATGCAAGTCTGAAGGAAGCTGCAAGGAAAAATTTAGTGCGCGGGATGGAAAAGGTGGATTTTTCTATCAAGGCATCATGTAAAACGTGCATGATAAGCAAGATACACGTTCAGTCGTTTCCAAAGGCGACAGAAAGTCGCGCGTGTGAACTTTTGGAACTGGTTCACAGTGATGTATGCGGGCCATTTGAGACGAGATCAATTGGAGGTTCACGATATTTCTTATCTTTTATTGATGACAAGTCCAGGAGAGTCTTTGTTTATTTCCTGAAGGGCAAAGACGAAGTCTTTAGCAAGTTTGTGGAATACAAGAACCTGGTGGAACGACAAACTGGAAGAAAGCTGAAATGTATTCGCAGTGACAACGGGCGCGAGTATGTGAACAAGACGTTTGATGGATTTCTCAAGGAAAATGGAATAGCACGGCAGTTAACAATGGCATACACACCACAACAAAATGGAGTTGCGGAAAGAGCCAACCGTACTTTGGTTGAGATGGCCAGATGTTTGCTGGCACAGTCAGGATTAGGCGAGGCGTTGTGGGCTGAGGCAATTAACACGGCGGTGTATTTGCGGAACCGTTCTCCAACCAGCGCGCTAATCGAGATGACTCCAATGGAAGCATGGACTGGTAAGAAGCCCTCTATTAGTCATCTAAAAGTTTTTGGTTCCGTTTCAGTGGCTTTATCCAAGGGGCGCCACAAAAGCAAGCTCCAACCAAAAGGGAAAGAGTATCGCATGGTCGGATATTCAAGAGAAGCTAAAGGCTATCGGCTTTATGACGCAGAGACACGGCAAGTGGTCGAGAAGCGTGATGTTTTTTTCGATGAGCATGAGCAGCTGGATCAGGGTGATGGTGCGACCGTTACATTTGATTTACCAGGCGGTAAAGATAAAGTCGAGACTCCGGGCGATGAGACCGAGTCGGGGCATAGCAGCGACAGCGATATTTCTGAGGATGAGGCAAATGCTACAAAGCTTAGTAGCGGCAATGATTCGTTCCAGAGTGCAACAGAAGACGATGTTGCGCAGGGGAGCGAGGTTCGTTTTGGGCCAGGGAGACCAAAGATGCTGAGGTCGGGCAGACCCGGTCGCCCAAAGAAGCAGTATAACATACTCAGCGCTATGGCTACGGGAGAAGTAACCATACCGTCATCCTACGAGGAGGCAGTAAGCGGCGCACATGCTTCACAGTGGCGTGAGGCGATGGAGAAGGAGTATGAGGCTCTGATTGCGAATCAGACCTGGGAGCTGGTGGATTTACCAGCGAATGAGCGGGCAATTGGCTCCAAATGGGTTTTCAGTCTCAAGAGGGATGCGCAAGGCGGCATAGAGCGTTTTAAGGCGCGCTTGGTTGCGAAAGGATGTTCGCAGCAGTATGGTGTGAATTACACTGATACATATTCACCAGTATGCCGACTAGAGAGTGTACGTTTCGTGCTGGCGTTGGCAGCACAGTTACAGTTGTATTTGCATCAGATGGATGTATGCACGGCATACCTCAACAGCAATCTGGCAGATACCGTGTACATGAGACAACCACAAGGGTACACTGATGGCCATCATCCCAAGGCGGCTTTATTGCTGAAGAAGGCCATATATGGATTGAAACAATCAGGAAGGGAGTGGAACTCCAAGCTTGATGGTGTGCTGAGGGGAATTGGCTTTATCCCGTGCAGCAGCGAGCCATGCTTATATCGAAAGCAAGGTGGAGGTAATTTGTCACTAATTCTTGTTTATGTTGATGACCTACTTCTAGCATGTCAATCGAAACTGGACATGATGGAAATAAAGGCCGCAATCTCGAGATCGTTTGATTGTACTGACAAAGGTGCATCGAATCTGTTTCTTGGCATGGAGATTCAGCGGGAAGGTGAACTAGGAGATATCACTTTGGGTCACTCGCAATATATCAAGGAGTTATTGCGGCGCTATGGTATCGAGAATTGCAGACCAGCAGCTACGCCTTTAGATGCAGGGCATCAGGTGGCGTGTGACAACACTCATTGTCAAAAGGTGGACCCAACATTATATCAGACACAGATCGGTGAGCTGATGTGGCTGGCGCTTACGACAAGGCCGGATATTTTGCATTCCGTGGCAAAATTGGCTCAGCGGAACAAGGACCCGCACATTGAGCACTTGACAGGTGTGAAGCACATCCTGCGTTACCTGGCATCTACAGCTGACATGAGGCTGCACTACAAGAAGTGCGACCAAGCGTTTGTTGGCTATGTTGATGCTGACTGGGGCGGCGATCAAGTCGACCGCAAATCTTATACTGGCTATGTGTTCCTATTAGCTGGTGGTCCGATATCATGGAAATCGGAAAAACAACGCAGTGTGGCACTCAGCAGCACGGAAGCTGAGTATATGGCGCTTTCGTCTGCATGCAAGGAGGCAATAGTCATGCGGAGACTTATCATTGAGATTGGCTGCGGCGATCCCAACACGGCTATGGCGCTATATGGAGACAACTTGAGTGCGCAACAACTGGCGAAAAATCCTGTGCATCATGCAAGGACCAAGCATGTGGACATTAGATATCACTTTGTTAGACAACTTGTATCTGAGGGTCTTATTGAATTAAAGTATGCTTCGACAGATGTCATGATAGCTGATATATTAACCAAGAATCTGCCGAAGAGAAAGCATAATGAGTTTACAAATATGTTAAATATGAAATGAATTTTTGTAAACATGCTTGCATTGAGGAAGGGTGTTGAAATATGTATATGAATCAATACCAATGCACGCATGTATATCTATTATGTATGTATTTGTATCCAGCGACTTGCTGAATGTAAAGCAGAGGCGAACGCTAAATGGAAACCGCGTTTGCTCTGCACTCGCGAATAAACTCTCAAACCGAACACACGCATTTTTGTATTCTGCTCAGTCCTTTTTAGATTACCACTGCCTGACAAAGTTAATCCTGCCTCAACACCTTACAATCTATTATATGCAGTGTTGGGCCTTCTGTGTGTGAAGCTATCGAGTTTTATGTACACTACGCCGACTACGGCTATTGATGCGAGCTTTAAAATTCTTCACGTGTTAGATCTGAAATATGACTTCCAAACCAATTGGACATTTATTGAAAAGTTTTTTTTTGTTTTAATATTGACACTATCGATTCTAATACCACAATGGTTTCCGTGATCACTGATTAGAAAATGAAACGGGAAAACTAACAAAACATTAACATTTTCATTAATCTTTTATTCACCGACCTTCCCAAATTCAAAACATCCAAAACTTACTTCGAAATTCAAAGCTTTTAATGTTTTTATTTATTTTAAGACCTGTATAGAAATGTACATAGTAATTGTATATATATAAATATAAAAAAAATTAACTAAATAAGAATGTAATTTCTGAAAAAAAGTATATCTGCTCTACATATAAAACAGTGTGTCCTGATTGATTCACTGACTGACTGATTCACTGATTGGCAATCAACGCAGAGCGCAAACGGTAAGAGATAGAAGGCTGAAATTTGGACAGGAGTTTCCATTAGCGGTGAAAGTGCGTAGTAAGACGGGGTTTTGGAAAATTCCAACCGGAAAAGCGTCGGAAAAGTTTGTATGGGAAAAAATGTTGTTTTTCATCCGATTGACTTGAAATTTGGTTTGTAAGCATAGTACGCGAAATAATTCGACAGGTGTTTTCCCGATTTTAAAAAATCCGCCCAGGAGGAAAATGGCCGGAAAATTCTGCATGCAAAAAACTATTTTTCATCCGATTGAGTTGAAACTCGGTTTTTAAGGATAGAATACGGAATAGTTTGAAAAGCAATTTTCCAATGTCGGAAAATTCGCCCCCCAGGCATGAAAATTCCCGGAAAATTCTGTGGGCAAAAAGTTATTTTTCATCCGATTGGCTTGAAATTCGGTTTGTGAGGATAGAATACAAAATAATTTGAAACGTGACTTCCCAATGTCGGAAAATCCGCCCCCTAGGCATGAAAATTTCCGGAAAATTCTGTAGGCAAAAAATTATTTTTCATCCGATTGGCTGGAAACTCGGTTTGTAAGGATAGAATACGAAATAAAGTGAAATGGGGATAAAAATAACGATAACGAAAACGATAACGATAACGAAAACGATAACGATAACGATAATTTTTTATCCTAATTGGATCAAATATTATACCTAAAAACTAATGTTTAATAAGGAAAGAATTTGCGTAAAATAAAGGTAATTTATACCTGAGTTTTAGAACTTAAAATGCCTAAATTTTGCTTAATTCTTACCTTAATACCTTACCTCATTAATGCGTACTACGCACGTAGTACGCAATTTTTAAAATACGCATATGTACGCATACGCATTAGAAATAGTGGGCTACGCATACGCACACTACGCATCAGAAAAAAACTGAGTATGCGTAGTGCGTAGACGCAAAAGTTGAAATACGCGTTCGTACGCTGAAGCACTATGAAAAGTACGCACTAAATACGTACTCCAACTGAGCAGTAGGCATTTTCAAAATGCTTAATTTTTACTTCATTTATGTGTACTTAAAAATTTCTATAGGAAATCTAAGTTACTTTGTTACATTTTTTTGTTGGTTGGCAATATACTTATATATATATAGTTATGAGTTAATTTTAGCCAAAACTTATCCTTGGTATTTGCGTGAACAGTAATCTCGACAATTATTATTGCTGTTAGTTTTATATGGGCAACTTCCGCGTGACGAACGCTACTTTCGTCCTCGTTTTTGGATTAAAATATAAACATATTTTTTTTTTTCAAAGATATACCTTCAACTTATACACAGTGTTTAGTGAGATTGAAGTGAACTTCGAATGGCATAAAACATAATTTAGAAATAGGTTGCGAAAGGCTCTGTAAAATTAGACCGCGAGAATTTAGGCCGCGGTGCATTTTGCATGGCGGTCTAATTTCATTCTGCAAAATGAATTTAGGTCGCGACCATCAAATCAAATTAGACCGCGCGGCTCTTTTTCATTCTTCAAAATGAATTTAGACCGCCATCACAAAATGAAACTAGACCGCGCTGTTTAATTTCATCACAAAATGAAGTTAGATCGCGCGCTCTCTATACGTATAAAAACGCCGGAGGCGCGATTTTCGCGCGGTGGGTGTGGAAATGAGTTTAAAAGTATCAATCCACAATCCGTTCAAACAACAAACATTGAAGAACTAGACTGCGCAGTCTAATTTCATTTTGTGATGGCGGTCTAAATTCATTATTCAGAATGCAATTAGACCGCCGACCGCTGTCTTAATTCACGCGGTCTAATTTTCTTCACCCATTGCGAAATAATTGATTACAAAGTTTTGTGACGCACGGTACTAAAAGTGGAAGTCACTTTGAAAGTTGAATTGTGACTAATACTTTAAACGACAGATGAATATTAGAGGATCCTAAAAAAAAAATTTGCAGCAAAAATATTTTGTCAGCTTTTATCAATGGACGTGAATCCTTTGTGACGCACGATACATTTTTCCATAATTTTATTTATGTGTTTTATATTGTAATGCAAAACAAAACTTACAGTTAATTGCAATCACATGGTTTCTAATGGTTTCGTATGCATTCTTTTTTTACCCTGTGTACCCTCAGAAAGATATTAGATAGCAAAAGTTTTATAAAAAAAAAAATATGCATTATTTATGTCAAAATGAGAAAAAATGGCTCTATCGCGGCAGAGAAAACGAAAATTTTCAAATGGGCTATGAATAAATTTAAGATTTGCTTAGATTAGTTCAATTTAGGGAATCACCCTATGAAAATATGAGAAAACATAGTGTTCTTTACCACTTTTTATTGTTTGGTTTTGGTGAACTGTTTCTGGAAGTTGTATTACAGCATTTAAACATCGGCCGGCAAATTATTATAGCATGTTAAATAAGTTTGGCTACAACATCCATTAAAGGCCAAGCCGAGATTCAATTTATTATGGCAGCTGCAAATTTCACAAGCTTACAAAATTTTGCTCCAGAGATATTTGGGTAATCTTGTCTTGACCAAGGATCTTTTATATTTTTATACTTGTTGAGTTTATGCAAAAGTATGTAATAGGGACAATTTTTACGGCTTTTATAAATTTTGAATAAAAAGTGCGTACACGCGTTTTGATTTGCGTATACGCACTGAGATTAAGCGTAGTGTGCGTATGCATCAAATATTAAAACGTAGTGTGCGTACTTTTGAAGTATCGCTCTAGTACGGCCGATCCACGCTGTATCAACGATCCGTCGACGATTTTGTGACTGTCGTTGACGCTCGACTGACGTATTTTTCAAGGCGATGTCCGCTCAATACGTTAACGACTCTCCAGGCACGCTAGGTCGACGCAATGCCATGCAGAGAAGCGACATAAGCGACGCTCGTTCGACCCAATGACATGCAAGGGGCGACTTAAGCGACGCTCGCTCGACCCAATGCCATGTATGGGCCGACCTTCTCTCTCTCTCTCTCTCTCTGTCTAGCGATCGGCCCATGTTACAATTTGACAGGCGGCACGACGCATCAACGTACAAAGAGCAACGCTGGGTTGACGAAAATAGTGTGACTGACCCCAGCCGTACTAGAGGGATACGTCACCGTAGTTGAAATACGCATACGCACTATAAAGTATACGTATACGTACTTTTTTTAAAATGCGTGTTGAAGTACGCATACGTTTTCTGACTGGATACGCATTGAAGCATTGACGCATTTAAAGCTATATGTATGCGTATACGTTTTTGGTATGTTTTGCAGTTCTCTAGTACATATCACGCTGTGAGTGTGCATTGGCGTCGCTGGCAGAGCTTGATGTGTGTGTAAGCGAATGCGCCAAAATGCGTTGCTGGTTAACAATTTGTAGAGAAATTCCATTGTTCAAAACAACATCTTGTCTGCTGTTGCAGGATGCAAATGCTTGAATCCTAGTTGGACGAATTTCTTGATGATCGCAAGGTGTGTGCTCCCTGAGCGGCGAATCGCATTTTATGTGGATGTGTGAACGCGCCAAAATGTGCTTAAGTGTTTGCTGTAGATGTCGTCAGCATGTGTGAGCGGGCTGTGTGTGTGTGGCACACTTGTCCAAAAAATCTCGAATTGCTGTTGAGGATCTAGCTGGCTGGTGTCGAAATAGTTCTCCATGCTTTTATTAGCTTCATGGTTTAATAGGTGTAACTATCTTTATTGAATATAGCTAAAATGCAAACAATTATTGTTCGATCGTACAGCTGCTGCTGCTGCCTTATCGTGATGAATAGTGTGACCTGTGCTGCCATAACCAAATGAAACCAGATCTTTGATGGGAACTGACTTTTGGTCATAACTTGAGTATAGTTCATACGATCTGTATCATTCCATCGGCAAATCGATTAACTTGATAACAAAATATCTCTTGAAGGTACATACCATCCTATGTACAAAACTTTGAAAGATATGACGTTGCGGAGGTGGGAGGGGGCGTGGCCAAAATGAAAATAAACTTGATCTGCTTGCAAGTATTAGACGCTGGTGTCGCATTCACTTCAAACCTATATCTCCTACCATCTCTGAGATCTCTTCGTTCATGCGGACAGACGGATACGGCTATATCGACTCGTCAGTTGATGCTGATTGAGAATATATATACCTTATAGTTTCGGGAATGATTACTTCTCTCTGTTACATACTTTTGCATAAACTTAATATACTCTGTGTACCTTTGGTACAGAGTATAAACGACAACAAATCTGTAGATAAATTCGAATAAAGATCTCATCAAACTGCCCTCGTCCTAGGCCGTTCCACTTATGATGTACTATGACCTCAGCCGTGGGCTGCTATTATTGTTGACCACAATTCTGTGCATAATAAAGCGATTGTCCGCTAAAAAGGGGTCAGCTGCAAGCTGCCGGAACGCAGACACATGCTCTCATCCCACCCACACCGCATTGAGTGGGAGAACTGGCAACAAGTGACTGATGGGGGGCAGGCAATTTTCATACAAGGACGAGACAAAGTCAAATGCTAGCCACAAAAATTGAAAAATGTTGTGGGGAAATGTTGACATGAGGAGAGACACGACAGTAGCCAAGCTGAAAGAAAATTATGTAGATTACGTTATTGTACATGAGAAATCCTTGTTGGACATACATACACACACATACAATGCTCTACAATCGAACAATTGACAGTGGAAGGGTAGGTGGGGGAGGTGGTGGAGCGTGGGTCAAATGTTGCACAACTCCGATGACGCTTACTCCACGGGAATTGCCTGGAGCACACATAAGGAATGTAAAAAGAGGACATAAACGGGGTAAACACACACTTGTACATATATAAGCGGACAGGGATTCAGGATACGAGTGGACGATGGACAAGCACTCGTAGTGGTTGCCTCAATTGTGGACATGCCACACAGCTCACAAGGATGCTTACATGTAAAATCACTGGGAAAAAAATGCCAACGAACGGAGGAACAAAGCAAAACGAATAAATGAACAGGGAAAACACAATTTAGCAGAAACAAACAAACAAACAAATGCGGCGGGGCACCAATGGCAATGCCAGAGGCAACAGCAGCGGCAGCAGCAGTTTTTTATTGAGCGGACATTAAGAAAAAATAACAAAGTCAACAGCAACAATTCGGTGCAGCAGCATAATAGCAAGCAGCATTGGCGTCAGCGGCAAGGATACTCCAGGACAACAAAAGAAGCCAACAAATCCATGCAAATCGGATTTTCTGATTTGGCTGCTGCAGCTGTAACTATTTTCAACGTTTTCTTTTTTTCTTTTTTTCTCTGCACATTTGACTTTAGTTTCAGTTGCCCCTCAGCTGCTATTTGCGTTGGCATTCAGCTTTGGCAACAATTGCAGCGACGGCCTCCAGCTCTCGAAGGTACAGCTCGTTAGCGCGCTCGTGCTGCTCCTGCTCCTGCTGGTCATTCTCTGGGGTCGCATTAGCTCTGCACATCAATGCACACACACACACATACACGTATGGGGCATGTTGTTAGGCGCTTTTATAAATGATATTACCTCTGCTCTAATTTAAAACCCAAACAAAAGGAACAGACCTCAATGGACATGAACTCGAAATAAGCTATGAATAATTGGCTTTGACAGTCTGCTGCTGTGGCGCCCTGCTCAGAACGGTCATTCAGCACCAAAAGCAAATTCCTGATATGTATAAAGCCTTTCTGATGAAATACTCAGATTGGGCTACTTCTATTGAAAGTAGAAATAAAATGAAAATGTGCCCTAATTGAGAAAAATCCGAAAAGAGTTTGAATTTTCTGTTTTGAATAGATATGAGGAAATTACAGTGAAGTATTTAGTAGAGCAGAAATGTTCGTTTTGTGTGTAAACACAGCTGCTAGCTGTTATTGTAGACTTCTTGTATTAAGAAACCTACCACCCCATGTACCATACCTCTGAACCAAGTGGTTGAATTTGTAGGATCTGGGATAGCCTTATGATTTACTTTAATTTCACTGTGCAACACTAAAAAAATGATCGAGTCGAGATCAAAAAATTCTGAAAGGGTATGATGGTAGTACAAAAACATTCGCTTTGTTTGGTCTGGTTAGCTGCCGTTTTCTTTTATTGAACTTTAAAGTTTTCAGCTTCTGATTGGGACTTGCAACTGCATATCTCGTAAACTTTTTGGAATTTCGTTTTGACGTCTTAGAGGAAGTTGTTGCTTTTGGCTTGGCTTATAAAACATTTTTAAGTAGCAAATCAAAAAAGTCACATCTATATACTCAAAATTACAAAAAGTTCGTAAAATCTCATGTTTTCCCTCATTTGTACTGTTTATCAATTTTATCTTGAAAACTGTAACGAAGTTGCCGAGCAATGCAGGACAAAAACGTAGCTAAGACTTAAACAAACAAACGGTTGGAATTTACCAACGTCATTCGATTGGTCCTTTATATAGTTACGGGCCCTTAAGCATGTAGAATTGTAATCAAAACTCGAGAAATGGCCAATGGTCAAAAGTTTCGATTGTTTTGTATTAAATTAAGAAAATAGTACAAAAAAAAAATATAACTTAAAAATTATAATTACAAATTTAATTTTTTTACTTTTTTACCGAAAATATTCGGTTTTTTTCGAGATTTTATGACAGTTGTACATGCGTGTTAGCCTATAAATATTTGAAAGAGTAATTGAATGAAGTTGGTTTGCTTTAACGGTTTGATTATTTTGGTCTAAGCTACAACTTTGTGCTGTATTACTTGTCTAAATTTGAAACGGATTTCAAGATGAAGTAGAAAAGTGGTCAAAACTTGTCTTTTTCGGGCAACTTTTGTAATTTTGATTATGAAGAATTAATTTTTTTGATTGGTAAAGGCTTGATTCCCGATGACATAAAATTTTATTTCGGCACAATACTTCATACAAATAAAACCGCTGTGTAATAGCATTCAGATTTCAAATCATTTCAAAAGTTTTTCTTTCCATGTGAAGTTTGACATAAAAATTTATTTTCGTGCGTTCTTGAAATAGGCCTTTCCTAAGAAATGTTTTGTAGGCCAAGCCAAGAGCAACTGCTTTGCTAAAGATATAAAAGCAAAAATTCACAATAATTTACGAGATATGGAATCGTTAGTCCTACTCTGAAGCTAAAAAGCTCAAAGTGCAATAAAAAGAAAACGGCAGCTAATCAGACCAAACCAAGACAGGGTATTTATACTACCATCATACCCTTTCAGAATTTGTTGGTCCCAACGCTATCAAATTTTTTGAGTTCAAAAATGTGTCAGTGTGTTGTTATTAATAAGGCTGCAAACCCTATAATTGTTTTCGGAGCTCCGATTCGAGGGTCCAAACCAAATTTTAACAATGATTCATGTTCGAAATTTTAAGGTTCGGGGTTCTTAGAGTGGTAACTCAAAAGAAGACACAGGGACACATCCGCACACTCAGAGAAAAAATAGAGAATTTCGCTCTTGAATCAAGAGCATTCGTTCTCAAAAGTACGGTAAGAGTGAAAATTCTTGATCCCAGAGCGAAATTCTTGATTCAATAGTGAATTTTTGATCCCGACATTCCTGATTCAAGAGTTTCAGCTCTTGATCCAAGTATGAATAATTATTGATACAAGAGTTTTAGTACTTGATCCAAGAACGAATAATTCTCAAAATAAAAAAATTAAAAATAATATTCTGGGTGGGGGGTGGGAGAGACACGACCGACCCGACCTGACCGACGTAGTCCGCGTCTCGTCCCCCTCCCCCGGTCCCACGCACCATTATCAACCACACCAACCCCAACCACCACCACCCACCACAAACTTTGTTTTAAACTGTGATTGATTTTGAGATAACCACATAGATATTTTTTATTTTTTTAATCTTCTGGGACTTGAACACGGTACCTTGAAAGACTGAAACACACACAGGCGACGGGCAGCTTAACGAGCTCAGCTAACTTCCTTAAGCTAGAAGACGCGACGAAATCACACATAAATAAACGCAGTTGCCTTTCATACGCATCGCACAACAACAAACTGCGCATGCGCTCTCAGTCTCTGCGCTCTCATTCTCTCAACGACCAACTGCGCATGCGCCCTCACTCTCTGCGAGAGCGACTCCAACGATACTCTCTCAAAGTTAAGTTGCCCTCACCCCCCTTGCCTATAAAAAACCAAATTGAGAACGTTTAGAACGAATTTATCTCGATCCCAAGAGCGAAATTCTTGAAAATTCAAGAGCGACTAATTTTTTTTTCAAGAGCGTTCGTACTCAAATTACTCGTTCTAGGTTTTTCTTAGTGCACCAAACGCCGATCGCTTTATTAGTACTCGCTCTCACATATGCATATGCATTTACATATATATTAGAGTTAGAGCTATATACAAGTGCTTAAGGCTAGAGTTGTATATACAGGGTGCTTACATGCTACTACGTTAGGTGAAGGTTTTGATTCGCACTTCGGATTGGAACACCTTTTTGCCCAATTTAAATAGATAATCAATTAATTTTTTAAAAATTCGGATTTCTTCATATTTGGAAAAGCCTGATTAAAAAAATACGCACAATATGTATGTATGAGTGTGTGTATTATAATCGTGCATACTATTAGCGACTGAATAAAGGCAATAACCTTTTTTTCACTCTTACCGCTTACACTTTTTTTACTTACCTCTCACATGCGACAGCACAGATCGAATGACGAAATTCGCAAGAAGAAACTAGAAGCTCGCTCCAGACCCGACGCCAATTTCGAAACGTTCACGAAGAAAGCAATGAGCAGAGCAATGAGCATTGTTTTTGCTTTTTTCAAGATAGACTATTGCTGTCTCTCTTTGATTTGAGAAACTCTGTGTATCTCTTTCTACTTTCAGAATTTCGATGTCTACTTTGATCTCAAATCATATCACTAGGGCATTTTTTATATCACTTTGATCATTTCACACATCAATATAATATTTTAAGTATCAATGTGGTATTACAAGTTCATATTGATATTAAATAGTTTCACTTTGATATGCAAATATTGATATTACTGATATGATATGATATTGTGTATGAGCTGATACAAAAACTAAACATTGAAAAATTGGTGTACGAAAAGTTAATTGGTAAGTTTTGTTTTGAAATAATTATTCTTCTTAATATATAAATTTTACAATTTTTCTAGAGTGTGGACTTAACTTCGACCTTAATTACATTTCTTTCAGCGACAAAGAGCAGATTTTTCCATAGTGTTAATTAATATAATAATTGAAATATGTATTATAAAAATATAGCTTTGATATTATAAAAATAAAGCATTGGTACTACAATAATACCCTTTTGATATTTTAAAAATATTTCTTTGAAACTAAAACCATGTCCTACAGGTATTTTGAAAATATAGCTTTGATACTATAATAATATATCATTGAGATAAAAGAATAACAAATTGTTGATCTAAAAAAATATTACTTTGATGTGTTCGAAATGTCAAAGTGATACACTGCTCGCCACTTGAATAGGACACCTCTAATGTCGATTTTCTATAGTTAATTGCTGCTAAACCAAGCCATCTAGGAAAATAATTTTTGTTTTCTTATAAAGTTTATTTAAATGTAGTAATTAGACGAAAATTACAAAATTATTCAAAAGTTGTAAGTATACAAAAAACATTGTTAACCAATAAGTAACAAATTTTGGAGTCTTCATTTTGCACCACTTGAATAGGACACTTTATCTAAAAACCATTTAAGAATATTTCAATCCTTTTCAAATAACAATATTACTTAAATAAGAAATTGCTATCATGTTTTTAATAGTGTGTTGAGCCTCCTTTTTTCTCTCCAAAACCTCACACATTCGGTCTGGAAGGGATGCATACAATTTTCTCAAATAATTCAACGATATCGAGCCCCATGCTAATTTGATAGCTGCAATTAGTTCGGGAACGCTCGAATATTGCTGACCTGATCCATATACTTCACGTGTTAGCCATCCCCACACATTCTCAATGATATTCAAGTCCGGTGAATAGGGTGGCCAGTTTAATAACTCCACGTTTTGGCTCGCTATATACGATTTAACAATCCGGGCCGTATGTATAGGGTCATTATCATGTTGCTAAATCCATTTTAGATTTGCAAAAAGAGTTTGGAAACACTTCCACTTTTCACACGGAAAGGCCTCTTTCAATATACCATTATAACACAACGCATTCATGGTGGTTGGAATAAATTTAAGCTCACAGGTGCCATAATAGGAAATGGCCCCCCATACCATAATACCTCCAGCACTGCTTTGCAACTTATCAAGATGGTGTGGTTCTTTTCGAAGATCATGAAAATAGTAGCTGTAGCCATCGGGGCCCTCCAAATTAAACTTTTTTTCGTCCGAAAAGACAACACGTTGCCACTCCGAAGTCCAGGTGACGTGCGTTCGCGAAATCAAGGCGCTGTAACTTCCGAGCCGGCTTCTTCTTGATTTTTAGTCTCTTCAGGTGTGTAGCATTATTAATAACTCGACGCATGGTTGTCAAACTTGCTTAAGCTTTGCATTTTTCCCTTATCTTGGCCAAAGAGTCGTGCGAATTGGAAGCTTCTCTTAATATAAGTCGCTTGTCCGCGATGGTAAGCACACTGTGGGTGCGGCCCTTCATGTTTTTACCATAATTAGCCTCATTATTTAAAAAATTTGTTATGGCGTGACGGCTCCTGTCGACTTTTTTTGCTATTTTGGCAATAGAAAGGCCAGAATCCTTGTAAGCTTGGATTTTTCCTTTCTCCGACTCAGATAATGAAGTGCCACGCCCCATTTTAATTTTTTTTTAATTTTATATACACTTCAATTAAAGCAAAAAGTTTAAGTAAACCAAAATTTGTGTGCACGTGTCAACGATACCGACCAAATAAAATGCATGTTCTATTCAAGTGGCGCAAAAATTCCATTGAATTTTTGCGAATGCTCATATAAAGTGCAAACAACTTTATAACGGTTCAATTCCAAAACTTGGAATATACCAGAAAGAGCGAAGAATGCTTGCACAAAGATAATATGCAAAAAATACCGTTATTCTACCATTTCGTTTTCGAGTTACGAGCAGTTTTAAAGAGAGCATACAGGGTGTCCTATTCAAGTGGCGGATATATTAGTTTTCGAAAACAAAATGATATTGGAGCCAATATTTATTTTAAAATTTGCATTAATCGTGGCGTAATCAACCGTTTCTCCCACTGTGCAGCGCTCGCAATGGCGCAACCGGTAGAAAGGACGTTTCAATTGTGTTTCTGACCAAGGGCCCCGAGTTCGAATCCCCGCAGAGTAAGTAAACATTTTTAAATTCCATTTAATATAATTCGGTGTTTTTTGGAGGTGGCTCCAATGGGGGAGATTCCTGCTCTTGATTCAGAACAAACTAATTGGACAAAAAATTAAGTTAAAAAACCAAAACAAAATTTTAATATTTTCATAAATAAAATGTTCACAGTTTAAATTTACGAGTTCCATATTTAACGCTGAATCAATAGTGAAAATGTTAAAGGTCAAAGCGTAAATATTGAAATTTCAGACCATTTTTCCCACAGTGTGGCAATCTCAATTTGCAGCCTGTACTTGTTTGACTCTCTTAAATGCGACCCCTAGTCAGCCATTCGCTACTTTGCTTATATTCCCGCCCTTCATAACTCACTCTCTTACCTCCGTGTAATCTTTTTGAGAAATTACGTCGGATAAATGCACATACGAAATTAATATGAAAAACAATTCGGACGATTTATTTGTGCCTCGCATCTGCGGATGTCTCCCCTCTTCGTTTGCCTTTCGTTTCGCTGCATTCTGATTGCACTTGATAATCAAAGACGTAGGGCGGACAACAGAGCGAGGGTACAGTGTGGCAATGGTTGGTTGTGGCGCCGCTTGAAAGTATTGTTGTCGTTGTCTGCCTCGTTTATGCAGCAATTAAGATGCGTTGCGAGTCTGATTTTAAATTAAAAGAGATACAAAAAATATGCCGGGGAGTGGCGGGTGCCGCGTGTGTGTGTGTGTGTGTGTGTCGTATGAAATATGTGTCGGCGGTCTGTAATTTATGATTTCCGTTGATAAATGCACACGAGACCGAGTCGAAAGCGTCGTGTGTAATTAAAATATAAAAAAAGAAATGAAAATAAAAATTCGCTTTTAAAACGGAAAAATAAAGATTTTTGGGGGCATGCAACCAAGTGCAGCCTTGACACCTGCTGCTAAAAGCAAACTTTGCAATTAACTGCACCAATGCACTCGCGGCAAACTTATATAGTGCAGTGTCCCACTATCTGCAACTGAATCTGCTGGTCGTTCCTTTAACTTTTAATTATTTTGCGAAATGCGAAAAACGAAAATTGCATGGCGACTGCAATCGTCTGCCCTTTGGCCGTTGCCGGCGCTTATTTTATTTACCCAGCGCCATCCAATCTCAACTTGCAGCCTTGTAAATCAGTCAGTCAGCCAGTCAGTCTGTCTGTCGGCGTGTGCTAAGGTGAGGGTAAGCCGCAGCCCCTGCTCCGCTCCCGGCAGCATATTTGTTTTGTTGTAAATCACAAGGAGCAACAACGAAAATGTTGCTCCACCATGCCACCCTGCTACCATGCCACATGCCACTTTACACCCAAAGCAAACACGATTTTCATTTGTATTGCATAGCGAGAGGGGCAGCCCGTGTTATTTATGCAGACCCAGTGCCGCCTGACGCGGATTGCTTGTTTCTCTTTTTACCATATTTTTTCTGCTCCTGCTGTTTAACAAAGCGCATAAATTCGCTTGCAACTGTGTCCTCGGGGCTGCACACTGACCTGCCCCAACCCCCACACCCGCCTCCGCCAAGTGTTCGTTTCATCTGCCTTTCGCCGGTTTCAGTTTCTGTTTCTGTTTCGCATTGGGTTTTTGTTTGTTTGTTTGAGAACTGGTCAAAACGATTTCGCCTTGGCTCGCTGAGCCACCTTCCATATGCAAAATGTTGTTTTTATCCCCCCTTATCTACACACCCTCTGCCGTTTTACCCTTGGCTAAATATAATAAAAAATAACGCTGGCAACTTAATCTCTGACAGCTCGTTACCCGTTTGCATGAGCACAATATTCATGAGCTGCCAAGCTCAAGTTACCGGGTTGTTGTTGGTATTTTTTGTTTCTGGCCAGATTGCAATTACTTGACCCTTATTTATGCATTTCCCCCTACGCTGGTGACTTTGACATTTCGATTGAGTTGCCTGAAACAAAATACGCGCCATTTAATTTATATAATTATATCAACACGGTCGCCAACTCCCAGGAAGGACGCACACGATAAGCAAAGTCGCTGCTGAGACCTGACGCTCGTTGTGGCGATAAGGCGCGCGCACACACACACACAATCATACAATTAGCGATGGCCACACACGCACACCCAACACACATTACGCATTCATTGGTCAACTGGGACTCCATTGTTGCGGGCAGCAGATGCGGAATGCCATAACCAAATGAGCAATTGACTCTACGCCCTGCTCGGCTCCCCAGTGGCAACTCCTACTCAGCTGGCGGCCTTTGCATTATCTGTTGGCGTTTGTAAATAATTGCAAAATACACATAAATTATGCATTTTAATTTACATTTATTTTTGTGCCATTTTCAATGAAACTGTTCCGCCCTGGCCCTGGCTCTTACTGTTAATTTATTATGGCTTTCCCGATCCTCTCCATGGCCCTGACATTAAATAATTGCGCATTTATATGATTTAATTTGTGGCCAGTGGCAGCCAGGCAGCGAAAATGTGCCACAGCCATTGACTAATTGCAAAGGCTGCGAGGGCTTCCCCAGAATGGAGGTCACCTGGTTGCCAGCAGATCAGCTTGGCCACACACTTAAATAGTTGATGAATGTGTGACCGAATTTGTGTTGGATTTCATTTGGAAATTGTTGTAAAAGTGAGAAATGAGGCGGAATTACTGCAAACAAGTGTGTACGTACGTACTATGAGTGGAAAGTTTCTCAACAATTTCTTTATTTTGTTTTGTTTGTACTCCCGTTCCATGTAAGACAGGCAAAGGCAAAAAAGCAGAAGTCGTTAAAAGTTTATGAAAGTCAAACAGAGGAACGTGCAGGCAAACTGAAAAGCGAAATGAAACGAGCAAAAATTTTATAAAATAACCAAGCGCAACGGAACGTGGACGGTTGGTCGGTCAGCTGTCTGCATCTGCAATGTCCACGACGCACTATAGGCAAACGAGTGGGGGAAGGCTAAAATCTTTATAACTTACCATCAAAGTTAGGAAAATAAATTCTAGGCGAGAGGAGTTTTAATGAATAGATGCCTTTCTGCAGCTACCACGACTCTAAAAGTCATGTTTCATAATGCGCTTATGTTCTTAAAGGAGTACTTTTCTCCATACGATTTTCAGCATGTAAAGTTCTTTGACAAACTTGGCTTAAAAAGTTCAGTATCAGGCCTGTTCTCAATTTCATTTCAGTTTTCGTATGAACGTTTGTATGTTGAACTCAATGTTGATAAAGTTATATGGAGGGCGATATTCATATTTACGGTCAATAGATCCAGAAGCAGTTCCAGTAGAAGCAGTTGAAACCTACAGCTCAATGCCAAGAGAATTCAATTCGTAGAAAAGGGTTGCCTTGATCAATTTTCAAAAAAAATTGTATTAAGATTGTTTTCTTAAGGCCTCTACGCAGTTGTGAAGTAATGTAAAAGTTTTTGTACAACAAATTTTTCATCTGCCTACTTTTCCAAATTATGAATGTCGAAAACACACTCTGTCTAAATGTTTGGCCGGCTTGGCTCAGGGAAAGTGGGGGGTTCGCTATAGAATAAAAGGAGACAGAGCCTAAAGGAAAGGATAAACCATAGAATACGGAATCTATCCTGGAAATGTTATTATTAAGTGGTGTCTGATGGTGTTGGCTCTATACCCGCCCTACTATGCAGAGCCTTGTGAAATTATATGGCTCTGCCGAATTCAAGACGCAGGTACACTTGCTATGGATGCACTTCAAACATTATTTATTTCATAATTATCGTTATATATCTATGCATTTAAACATATTTCGATCAAAAATACGTGATTCAACATCCATTAGGGTATTAAATTGGGAAGGAATAACGAGAAGGCTTTTTGTGTACCTAAACGGGTGCATTCTGAAATCGCTAAATCTGCTGATGATTATACAAGTACACGTACACCCAAAATAAGAGTACTTAAGCCGTTAGCAGAGTTCTAGCAGAGATATCCAAATGCACAAAATTCCACAAACGATTCTCGATATGTTGATCCTCCACTTAACCCTGAGGTAGAATCCAGATTCGGAAAATGCTTTATGTGGTCAGCACTGATTCAAAGTGTCTCGTATACACAAGTGCCAAAGCACTAACGAGGACAATCACTTTGATGCAACAATGTATAAAACACGGAGTTATAACCTCGAGAACAAATGAAAACTATTCCTGCATTTTTACATACCTAAAGTTGAGGTTAAGTTGGGCGACAAAATCAATAATTGGTTGCTGGCCAGGATATGTTTGGCACACCATATATTCGTTGGCAATAGATGATCTTGACCTGATTCCGGATGACTATTATAACCACTATTTATGGTCTTAAACACTAACTAGGGTGCTATTTCTGATCAGTCAAACTTTATGCGTCAGTTTGCCAGCAAAAGTGAAAGCGGAAGCCAGAGATGGCTGCTTAACTAGCATGGCGGCACGACAAGGGATGCCAACTTAATTATATACGATTGATGGCAAATGATAGCGCCCTAATGAAAGAAAGCGCCTAAAGTGAAATAATTGAACATCGATAATTTCAAGCAGTGAGCAAAGTTCAGCATCCACTTGACAAGAAGGGAATAATTTGTAATTCTGAAAATTTCCTCACGACTTGAAAATTAGTTTATGTCCCTTAGGACGGTACGGGAAAGAATTTAATAAGTGTAAACTTCTAAAGAAACGAAATGAAAGAAGCATAAAAATTAACAGTGTTGCCAGAACAGCATTTTCTTTTTTGCCAAATCTAGCGTTTTGCGAGTAAACTGTCCACTGAATCTTGTTCAGTGACATTTGCTTAGTGACTCTAGTTCAGTGACTCTAGCTTAGTGATTTTTATTCAATGATCCTCGTTCTGTGTATCCTGTTCAGTGACTCTTGTTCTGTGACTTTTTTTCAATGAATCTTGTTCATTGACTTTTGTAAAGTGACTTACACTGCTCGCCACTTGAATAGGACACCCTGTATGCTCTCTTTAAAACTGCTCGTAACTCGAAAACGAAATGGTAGAATAACGGTATTTTTTGCTTATTATCTTTGTGCAAGCATTCTTCGCTCTTTCTGGTATATTCCAAGTTTTGGAATAGAACCGTTATAAAGTTGTCTGCACTTTATGTGAGCATTCGCAAAAATTCAATGGAATTTTTGTGCCACTTGAATAGAACATGCATTTTATTTGGTCGGTATCGTTGGCACGTGCACACAAATTTTGGTTTACTTAAACTTTTTGCTTTAATTGAAGTGTATATAAAATTAAAAAAAAATTAAAATGGGGCGTGGCACTTCATTATCTGAGTCGGAGAAAGGAAAAATCCAAGCTTACAAGATAGCTAAAAAAAAGTCGACAGGAGCCGTCACGCCATAACAAATTTTTTAAATAATGAGGCTAATTATGGTAAAAACATGAAGGGCCGCACCCACAGTGTGCTTACCATCGCGGACAAGCGACTTATATTAAGAGAAGCTTCCAATTCGCACGACTCTTTGGCCATTCGCACGACTCTTTGGCCAAGATAAGGGAAAAATGCAACGTTAAAGCAAGTTTGATAACCATGCGTCGTGTTATTAATAATGCTACACACCTGAAGAGACTAAAAATCAAGAAGCCAACCAACTAAAATGGATTTATCAACATGATAATGCCCTTACATACGGCCCGGATTGTTAAATCGTATATAGCTAGCCAAAACGTGGAGTTATTAAACTGGCCACCCTATTCACCGAACTTGAATATCATTGAGAATGTGTGGGGATGGCTAACACGTGAAGTATATGGATCAGGCCAGCAATATTCGAGTGTTCCCGAACTAATTGCAGCTATCAAATTAGCATGGGGCTCGATATCGTTGAATTATTTGGGAAAATTGTATGCATCCCTTCCAGACCGAATGTGTGAAGTTTTGGAGAAAAAAGGAGGATCAACACACTATTAAAAACATGATAGTAATTTCTTATTTAAGTAATATTGTTATTTGAAAAGGATTGAAATATTCTTAAATGGTTTTTAGATAAAGTGTCCTATTCAAGTGGTGCAAAATGTATACTTACAACTTTTGAATAATTTTGTAATTTTCGTCTAATTACTACATTTAAATAAACTTTATAAGAAAACAAAAATTATTTTCCTAGATGGCTTGGTTTAGCAGCAATTAACTATAGAAAATCGACTTTAGAGGTGTCCTATTCAAGTGGCGAGCAGTGTATGTTCATTGAGTTTTGTTCATTAAGTCTTGTTTAGTGACTTTTGGTCAGTTGGTTAATAGACTCTTGTTCACTGAGTTTTGTGACTCGTGTTCAATGACTCTTGTTCAGTGTCTCTTTTTCAGTGACTTTTGTTTAATGACTCTTGTTCATTGATTTTTGTACAGTGACGCAAGTTTAGTGACTATTGTTGAGTGACTCTTGTTCTGTGAATCTTGCTCAGTGTCTCTTGTCCAGTAACATTTGTTAAGTGACTCTAGTTCAGTGATTCTTATTCAGTGACTCTTTTTCTGTGCCTCCTGTTGAGTGACGTTTGTTCTGTGACTTTTGCTCAATGACTCTTGTTCATTGACTTTTGTAAAGTGACTCCTGTTCTGTGACTCTTGTTCTGTGACTCTTGCATAGTGTCTCTTTCTTCTTCTTTTCGCCAGTGACTCCTTTTCAGTGCCTCCTGTCCAGTGACACTTAATCAGTGACTAATGATCATTGACTTTGGTTCATTGACTCTTGTACAGTGACTCTTGTTCAGTGTCTTCAGATCAGTGACTCTGGTTCAGTGATTTTTGTTCAGTGACTTTCGCCTAGTGACTTTTGTTTAGTGACTCTTGCTCAGTGACTCGAGTTCTGTGATACTTGTTTAGTGCCTCCTGCTCAGTGACTCATGTTCAGTGACTTATGATCATTGACTTTTTATAGTGAATCTTATACAGTGACTCTTGTTCAGTTAATTCTGTTTAGTAACTATGGTTGCGTGACTCTATGTTGTGACTTGTCATCGGAGGTTCTTTACTTCAATTTCTGTATGTTCTGAATGTATGGTAACTCTGTTTTAGGCTGGCTTTACACTGTACAAGGCAATAAGACATGAATATCTGTGAATAGCGTGACAATCAGCAAGAGAGAGTCCGTTCATTTCAGTTGCATATCCTTAATTCATGGGATGGTTTCTATTTTATTTGACTGACAATCAACCCTGTGTATTAATATACCCTGTGTATTTTAGATACGACGCACACCCAACTTGAGTATCCTTTAATTTTTTTTTTACCATTTTCCTTGGATTTGTTGTGCATTATTTCTTTATTTTGCCAATGGCAAACAAGAGCAACTCCTTCTCGTGGCTGTCAAGCGGTTTTTCCGCTTGCAAAATGATTTGAAGGCGGCGCCACATCCGCTTTCGTCTCGCCCTGTTTACTCGCTGTACTTCAGTATTTCATTTTCCTTTGCTTGCATTATGAGTTGGGTGGCATGGACGCCGTCAACGTTATCAATTTGCCTGTTGAACTTTTTTTTTTGTATATTCAACTTTTCACTTTTCCTTTTCAACTGCAATCTGCGTCTGGGGGCGCCCACAAGAGATGCCGCTTCAGAGCACCCATTTTAATTTGAACTGTCAAAGCTGTGCGTTGAAATCATAAATTTTATTAAGCGCAACCAGGCGGCCATTTTGCCAAAAATTGACCTGGCTTCCATCTACGCTCACATCTATTAGTCAGTTTAATAAAAAAGTTTCAGTATCGCTTAAGTGGCCGGGGCTGAGCTCGGGTGGACAGGACTGGACTGGACTGGACTGGTGAGGTTGTGGTTAATATTCAAGTAAACTTTTTTAATGCCTGGCCTTCCTGAATCAGCAGCATTTTTATGATGTGCGCTCTTCGGTTAGGCTGGGCCTTCTAATAGAGTCGTAATAACTTCATCATTATTGACGCATAAAACAAAATTTATTTATGCTCGCTGCCTGCTTTCCGTTCAAATAAGACAAAATAAATGCTTTTATGTGCCGTTGGGTTTTTTGGTCAGGGTTCGCCCTCCTCACCTTCTGTGGGGTGGCCCTATAAAATGTTGCTGTTGTTGCTGTTGCTGGGGATATTTTATTCCTTTACGCATTTAATGAACTATGATGAGGGTACCATTGGGGCCAGACACACTTGCCGACCAGTTCCCTGGGCATCAAAATCATCACCCTTTTCGATTTTATTGAACTTTTTTTATTAACTTTCACATCAGAAGCAATTTATGGGCTTTTCTTTTTTTTTAAGCAAAAGGTTCGCCCCCTGCTGCTGCTGCTGCTGATGCTGCCGCTGTATTTTTATAATAATCATATTTTTTCTGTTTTATAATTGTAAACGCCAAGAAGAACAGAACATTTTATGGTTTAGTTATGCATATTTGCTTAAAAGAACAAAAGACAGTTTATGACAAAGGAGCACTATTGGAAATGTTCCATTTTTTTTGGCAAAACTCCTTTTCATTTTAAAATATGATCATGAGTTTTAAGTTTGGATCCCCAATCAATCAATTGCAAGCAACAACAACAAACTATAAGCACGACTCTGTAACGCAACAGATGACGGGTTAAAGAATGAAGTCAAATGACTTTAATGAATGCGCTGGAGATGTCTAAAAAGCTCTTAGCGCATATGAAAGAACACTTTTTCCATAAGAGTGTGTAGCGCCGTTTCTACCGATTGCTCTGTAAGAAAAGGAACGTTAAAGCTGATATCCCTGTTCAAGTTTTGCTTATTATTATGGCTCCATGGTTGGTTGCTTGCTGCTTTACCTATACATTAATGTTTCAAGAACCCCCTTGTTTCATCATCAGTAGACACTTTGCTGAAGTCTACAGTTTCGTCCAACTGAAAAGTAATAAGAGCCAAAAACATTACTGAAGCTCGATTTTTGTAGTAAGGTTTAATTTTTATACTCTGTACCAAAGGTACACAGAGTATATTAAGTTTGTGCAAAAGTATGTTACAGGGAGAAGGAATCATTAGCCTGATCACCACATGATCAGCATCAACAGCCGAGTCGATATAGCCATGTCTGTCTGTCTGTTTGTCCGTCTGTATGAACGCACAGATCTCAGAAATGGTAAGAGAAGAGGTTTGACATGTATGGGACATATATTTCTTATACTTGCAGGCAGATCAAGTTTATTTTCCAATTTTGGCCAAGCCCCCTCCCGCCCCCGCAATTTGGAAAAAACGTCATATCTCCTACAGTTTTGATGATAGATGGTTCGTACCTTCTAAAGATATCTAGTAATCAAAATTATTTATAGATTTGATGAAGAAATTATAAAGATCGGATGAACGATACTCAAGTTATGAGCAAAAAACGGGCAGCTAACACCCCCCACCCGTAACCACAACATTCCGTTCAAGAGAGGCAATCTTAGTTTGTGAGAGAGAGAGAGAAACTTAGAGGGTAAGGCTAGAGAGTATGTTATAGTCGGGCTTGACCGACTTTCTTTCTTGTTCTCTTTTCTTTTTTGTTGTTACATCTATTTTCTTACTTTTTTGTCAGCAACTTTCGATGTACTGAAAAAGTTTATTGTTCGTATGGTACAATTTATGTTTGGATTGGTGTTAAATGTTAGATGTTATGGCAGGTTCAGATAAGTCGTCTTGGAAGTTGCCAAGGGAAGATTCTCAAAAGTCTTCTTCTGGCTATGACATCATTTATCCTTTTTCTGCGTAGTAGTGGCCTTGCTAGCCGAGTTGGGTATCCTTTGAGTTTTCCAATATAGTCCGCAGATTCGCCTATCATTGGGACATTTAGTTCCTGTTCCAGCCTTCTCGTGCATATGTACCAGGGCGCTCCCGATAGTCTGCGCAGTACTTTGGCTTGGAGGCCACGGATCTTGTGTAGATGCGTTGTAGCTGCTATACCAAATACTTGCAGGCCATAACGTTATCCGGGTGCAATGATTGCCTTGTTCTTTAATGACAATTTGTATCTGCTATTTAGCAGCCATCCCAAGCTTTTCTATACAGCTATACAGCTTATGTGAAAGCCAAAAGTCAGGGCTAGATGATGGGCTAGAAGTTGATCTTCCATGAAAACTCCGGAGCAGTCGTCTCTCCTTAATGTGTGGGTAACATTGGCACACTTCGCTTGATTGATACCAATACTCCAGCACCTTACCCATCTGACAAAATTGGTACATGTACTGCTGTAGAATGTCCGTGGCGCTGTAGGCACAGGGATGTGTGGCCAAAATAGCTGTGTCAATCAGGAAATTTATTTCCAGTGGGCATGTCCTTGGTTAGGAGTGTGTAAAGCGTGGGGCCGAGGACTCTCCGCTGTGGAACTTCTGCACGTATAGTTCTTGTTCTCGATTCAGCTCCATCAACGACGACAGAAAACGCCCAGTCAGTAATTAAGCTGCGCGCCAGATCAAAGAGCTGTGGTGGGAGAAGACACTTTATCTATCAGACGATCGTACGCTTGCTTCACGTCAACGAATAATGACACGACGTATTCGTTGGCATATTATCCTTCAAGTATAAAGTTAGTTAACCTGATTAACTGTTTTGGTGTTCCTTGCGACCTTCTAAAACTAAATTGAAAGGACGAAATACGTTGGCTGAGCTCATCCAAGGCAAGTATTCTGCTCAGCAGGCACCTCACAAAGATTTTCAACACCGACGAAAGCAAACTGATAGGTCGGCACGATTCAACATCTGAAGGACTCATCCGGGCCTTGTGGATCATAACGATCTGGGCCTTCTTCCAGGCCCTCGGGATGTATTCCACTCTCAACACTGAGTTGAATATTAATACTAGGAGGAGTATGGCTAAGTCAGGGAGTGCCTTCAGCGTCTTGTTGTCGTTCCCATCTTCTCCTTAAGCTTAAGCTTCTTAAGCTCTTTGATATTTTTTTTCACCTGCGTAAAAGTGATCCGAGAAACTGGCAGTTTGAGCTGACCAGGGGTGTCAAGAATATGTTTCACTCTGCGAAATCTAGATACAGGGGAGGTTGTTAACGGCGTAAATCTCTTCTCAAGATGCCTCTCCTTGGGAGATTTTTCCCAAGTCCCATCAGTCCTTCGGATCGGATATTTTGGGGTTGCCTGACGTTTGTACCTCCCGGGGAGAGACCAGAGAGCATAACACTAGGCAGCAAGGTCCAGTATATTGAAGGGTTGGTAGTGATTCTAGGTGATTTTCGTGTGCTGAACACGAATCTGTTTTCAGAAATAGTCCATCACGGCGAGATTTTTAGTAATTTGAGCTTAAAGTTGTAAAAATAGCCTAAATTGACTCTTTCAGGTGCGTTTTGTGGGCAACCTATACTTTTACTTTGACTTTTTTTATCCGGAGTGTTCTCTTGATGAGACGCGGAGTGTCAAGGGCAGGTGGATGGCGAGGCAGCACTGATTGGGCTGCCTGAAACCGAACAACAGGCCCATATCAGTCAATTGCTCATAAACTGCGTGTTTTAAGAAGACCGAAATGAAAAATGTTCGGTTCAAAAGGTTGCGTGCGATAGAACTAAGCATAAGCAGACAGTGAGAGAGAGTCAGTGTTAGAGAACGAGAGAGCACATATAGCTTATCGCATACATTCATATTGTTAGCCGAGCATTACACACCGATGCATACATACGGAGAAGACCTTTTGAATGCGTGAATTTTGCCAAAGGGCTTAGCCTGACCTGAGAGAAACCAAAACTAAAACAAAATGATTCTCTCCACTCACACCCAAAGAGCAGCAGTGACAATATGCCGGGCGAAAAGTGTTATTTTCTGACAAAGGCAAACGGGGGGCCGATTTTTGTGACCTCTGCTCACAAGAGAATCGTACCTGCAGTTCATCGCCGAATCCGAACAGAAATTCTTAAGCAACTTGTTCACGGGACAGCCGCTTCCAATTCCTGATGATTCCAACAAGCAAAGATGGTTTCTGGACTTTGGCATTTGCAGTCACCGTGGAGGCCAGATGCAAGCCATTTCAAACGACATCTTCCAATAGAGTCCAGCTGGTCAATGACATTCTAGATGCGCCCTCACCACTGGCCCTAATACCCCTGTAGCAGTTCAAAAAAAAAACCAAATCTGTCAAGAAAAGCCAGGTTCCTGGTAAGAAAATTTCACACCACAGAACCTTGTTGACCGTACCAGACCGGATACATCGAGAAAGAACTCAAGGTCGTAGCAGACAAGCAGCCACCTACCTGGACAAACTGGCCAGTCACCCTTACAACCTCGCTAGAAGACTGCTTAGAAGGCGCAGTATCATTGTCATCAACGGGTAGAATACTCTAATCCTGAAATTTGTGAAAAAAGAAATGATTTCATATTTTAATTTATTATAGCATTGTTTTTGTTTTCATCTAGAACACTTTTAAAAACGAAACTTTTTACCAGAAACTGAAAAAAAATTTCCTATAGTACATTATAATAAATTTGTGAAACTAGCAAAGCGTTTGCAGCTGCTGCACTTGCTTGCTTGCACTTGCAACATGCAACAAAAGCCCCAAAACACAAGACAAACTTAACTAACTGGAAAATTTTATATTGTGATTGCGTTTGTCATTGCGTTAGTTTACAACTCTGCACACACACAGGTGTAGCAACTCCCACACATATGCCACAACTTTCCTTGGCATACTCTACTGGCGCTGCCTGGTTCAAACAAATTGACTGCACATCTCTAAGTTATGAAAATCTGTGCGGGAATTCTCTTAGCTAAAGCGCATTGAACTGTGCAAATTGCGAGCAATTTAATTTTTTTCCCTCACCTTCTCAGAAATCAGCTAGAAGCCAAGCCATCTCACCACCCGCGCGAAAGGAAGTTAAAAAAAGTAAACTTTTGCGTAATACCAAAAAGTGCTGGCAGCACATTTCGAGAGTGCAAACTTTATATTAGAGCTGAAGTGCCACACACACACACACACACACACGCTCAGTGGCAAGTAAGTAGAAAAGTGGCAAAAGTGCAAGTACGTGACTTGGCTTGCTCTGGGAGGGTGGTGGGGCTTGTGAACTCCTTTCAGGTCTCGCGCGTTATTTATGAGTTGCGTATGCCATAACGAACTGCAGCACAAAAGCAGCAAACATGACAATGACAACGACATTTCTAGGAAGCTGCCTGGGTCCTGGCAATTATAGCTAGAGTATAAATGTTTCATATAAATATTTTCTCACTGATACATTTACTTTAAATGCATTTCATCTTTCAAAGTTAGCTGTCATGACAACAAAAGCATGTCTCCGTCTGCCTTACTTTACTTTATCAGCTCCAACTAAAACCTTGTGTTCCCTCCTTGCCACTAACAAGGGTTTGAATGCACTGACGAATAGCCTAAAAGTGTGCTGTAATTTTTTAAAATTTACTCTTGGCTTTAGTTTACTTTCCGCCGCGTCGCGACGCTAGGTTAGGTATCGTATCTGAAGCCCAGCTTCCTGCATGCTGCCTCTCTTCCCAGCCTTCCAAGCAGCAGAAGTTTCCATACCTTGGAAGCTGCTAACCACACTAAAGCAAGGACAATTTGTTCAAAACTGTGAAATATAAACGAATAGAGACTGCAACGTTTCATACAAATCAAAAGAAAAAGTCTTCAAAGTTTATTTGATCCGAAAGATCTATTCATTTAGTGGTGAGCCAATCCTCAAAAGCGTAGGTTAGGTTAGGTTAGGTTGAGGATTAGGGACAGTAAGACTGTGCCTACACTTAGGCCAAGATAGGCCCATTGCGATACCATATAATTCCCTATTTAAGCCAGGAGGCGTTCCTCCCGACTGAACCATTGTGACAACGTTAAGAATTTCAGTAGAGACAGAATCTCTACTCGGACACAGTAGATATGATTGAGTAGAAAGGGGTGGCCAAGAGTTTTGAGTCTCCTTCTACTAAGAGCTGGGCAATGGCAAAGAAAATGCAGTAATGTCTCCTCCTCTTCCTCACACTTGCCGCTTCTGCAGAAGTCGTTGTGAGCGACGCCCAATCGTGCTGCATGCCTGCCGATGAGGCAGTGACCCGTTAGGGTCCCAACCAAAAGTGAGATGTTTTCACTACTTTGATGCAAAAGCCTATTGGTTCGTTTCAGGTTAAACGAGGGCCACGTGACCTCAGCTGCTGCGCAAACGGGAAGGTTATTCCAGGCGCCAGGTTTCATTCCTTATGATTAGCTTGTATGATGCTAAGGGCATCCCTATCAAGCTCTTCTCCGGGAGGAAGTACCCTGTCTTCCCAGTTGGTCGGTTGACTCGTTACCCTCAATGTTACGATGTCCAGGTACCCAGATGAGGTGGATACGAAGATGCTGAGCGATCGCATTTAAGGATCTACGGCATTTTGTGCGCGTCTTGGCATTATTGGTGTAGGAGCCAAGAGCCCTTAAAGCGGCTTGACTATTTGAGTAAATGTATATGTTCCCTTCTTCGATCATGAGTGTGCTGATGTATTTGCTTGCTACACACTGCTATGATTAGGGAGCCGGAATGCGATTTCCGTATTTAAGTCGGTAGAGAAAACTCCCCCTCCTGCTTTGTCATTGAGCTTCGATCCATCTGTGTAGATATTGATGGCATTTGCTCTACTGGGGGGCAAATTGTCCCGTCTACTAGGGATATTGACGTCATAAAATTTCTGGAATGACGTAGTGGGTATACAATAGTCTGTAATGGCGGGAACCGCGTTTTACCCCAAAAGCGTAATAAGGATGAGAAAAAATCTGGGGACGCTCGGTACTATTTGTTGCAAGATGTAGTGGCCGGTTGGACTCTGATGGCTAAACTCAATTGTTAGGTACAATTTGTACATTAACTTTTCGAGTCACCCTCGCACTTGTTCGAAAATACATTGCGGTCACTGGCGCCAGCAAAAGAAGATCATACGATTGAACCGCTGCTTCAAAGCTAAAAGCTCCGCTTAGAGCACATGCATAGGGCATGGTCATTGCAATTTGGTACACCTAGAAATCATTCGACTGAGATCTTTACTGGCTATGAATTCGTGTTACTCCAACGTGAAACACGTGGAACTTATCTTTCGATTTATAAACCAAAGTGATTAAATCTATCAAGAAACTGAAGAGTGAATAATTGTCGTGAATATTTGTGAAAAAAGGTACGTGAAGGTACTCGTGAGAAAATTTTATACTTATGAATGACGACATTTCATCTAGGATCACGTGTCCTGGGTGACACTCCGTCGCTAGGCAGCGTTCTGGGGTTAACACTTGGCCAAGAAAGAATTTCTGCCCAGTCGTCACGAATCGCCCTTCAACTTTCACGCTTGCGAATCAGACACCCACCAGCAGAAGCTGACACCTGTAGTCCGCATCATTTACATCCTCATCTATTGAAGAAATTGCCATCGACGGGATTGAATTAAGTCATTAATAGAGATATGCCAATCTAAATGATGGAGTTTATGCTTGCGTAACTAAAGCTTACCTTATACATATGCCTCAGCAAGTCAATCGCGTGGAGTTTAAAAGTCAGATTCGGTGCAGCCTATGTGAATGATCGGGTGCAGTTAATTCATTATCTCTTTTTCTTTCGCACAAAAAGAAGAACAAATTAAGATCAAGTTCATCATAATGAAGTTCGAGTATGGACAAAACATGATTATGATATTAAAATTCCTTTTGATATTTGCTTGTGCACACAAAATATCAGCTGTTCGATGCACTGTGGTTTCAAGTTTCTTTGAATGAACTGAATTTTTTTTTTTTTTTTTGAATTTTCTTAAATTGTGACCCCATAAATGGGCATTTAACAATTCTCAGAAATTAAGTAAAGTAAAGTAAATATCAATATTTAGTAGAGTAATGTTTTCGTTTAATTTGCTGAATAATATGAGTCTGGTAGCCAATGGTGTAAGATTCTACACATATATATATATGTATCTAATTATAAATTCCCTCTAATAGCACAACGAGACCATCTACGTCATCGTGGGCCCAACGATTACAGCGATGAGTAAATATGCATAAGGAAGTTGTGAGTATAATGGTAAATTGCGTCTTTTGGGTATATATGTAAGTATATGAGTATCTCCCCGGATTGCTACTAATGACTCTCTCAAATGAATGTAACTGAAGTTGTATTGTTTTCTTAAATCATTTACGGAATATCATTTGATACTATAATGTTTTTGTATTACCTTTAATGTTTCTTTTCTTGCATTTCTTATGATTAAGCTGAATATTCTTAGAACTAAAACATGAATGGTTACTACGAATTAAAATGAATTCTTAACTGATTTAATGGTCTGTCTAGTACTCATGCTTAACTCTCACAAAATAAGAGGTTTAAGAACCTTTACTATAGGGACAACGTAAAAATAAGTACAACGTTTGTCAAGGTCGGGAGGGTAAAGACGAGGGGCATATAACATCAAAGCACTCTCTATCAGGTTTGATCTTACCAGAATCCTTTCTTTTGGCGTGACGGCGCTTCCGTTTATGATTTAATTTGAAGTATTTGATTATTATTATTATTATACCCTTGCAAAGGGTATTATAATTTTGCCCAGAAGTTTGCAACGCATAGAAATATTCATTTCCGACCCCATAAACTATATATATTCTTGATCAGGGCGACGAGCTGAGTCGATTGAGCTTTGTCCGTCCGTCTGTCTGTCCGTGCTCCGTCTGTCCGTCTGTCTGTCCGTCTCGTTTCTTACGCAAACTAGTCTCTCAGTTTTAAAGCTATCGAGCTGAAAGTTTGCACAGACTCTTCTTTTTACTGCACGCTGCTAATATGTCGGAACCGACCGGATCGGATCACTATATCTCATAGCTGCCATAGGAACCATCGGTCGAAAAATGGGTTTTAGAGAGAAAAACTTTTTTGTTTTCAATGTTAACGTGATTAAACTCGGTCATTAATAATATTATATACTTTCAAACAGATTTGCAAATTGTGGTCAAAATCGGATGACTATATCTTATAGCTGCCATAGGAACCATAGGTCGAAAAATGGGTTTTAGTAAGAAAACTTTTTTGTTTCCAATGTTAACGTGATTAAACTCGGTCATTAATAATATTATATACTTTCAAACAGATTTGAACATTTTGGTCAAAATCGGAGGACTATATCTTATAGCTGCCATAGGAACCATAGGTCGAAAAATGGGTTTTAGTGAGAAAAACTTTTTTGTTTTCAATGTTAACGTGATTAAACTCGGTCATTAATAATATTATATGCTTTCAAACAGATTTGCAAGTTTTCGTCAAAATCGGATGACTATATCTTATAGCTGCCATAGGACCGATCGGTCGGAAAATAGGTCTTAGTGAAAAAAGACTTATTTGTTTTTAGGTAAATCGTTCTTAAGGTCGGTGATTCTTAATATTAAACGCTTTCAAACTAATTTGAAAAAGTTGATCGACATCGGGTGACTATATCTTATGGTTGCCATAGGACCGATCGGTCGAACATGAGTCTTAGTAAAAAATTTTTTTGTTTAGTTTTGTTAGCGTCCTTAAACTCGCTGATGACTTATTTTATATGCTTTCAAATAGATTCGCAAAATTGGGCCGAAGTCGGATGACTATATCTTAAGGCTGCCATAGGGCCGATCGGTCGGAAATTGAGTCTTAGTGAGAAAAACTTTTTTCAGACGTTTATCTGTCGGAAAATAGGTTTTAGTTACAAAATTTTTTGATTTTTATGTAAGCGTTCTTAAACTGTGACATTTGCATTTGCAAGGGTATTAAAACTTCGGCACAGACGAAGTTAGCTTGGCCTTCTCGTTATAATTTTTTTGTGGATTTCAAAATTGCGCATCATTATACCCTTGCAAAGGGTATTATAATTTTGCCCAGAAGTTTGCAACGCAAAGAAATATTCATTTCCGACCCCATAAACTATATATATTCTTGATCAGGGCGACGAGCTGAGTCGATTGAGCTTTGTCCGTCCGTCTGTCTGTCCGTCTGTCTGTCCGTCTGTCTGTCCGTCTGTCTGTCTGTCCGTCTGTCTGTCCGTCTGTCTGTCCGTCTGTCTGTCTGTCCGTCTGTTTCTACGCAAACTAGTCTCTCAGTTTTAAAGCTATCGAGCTAAAATTTTGCAGAGAGTCTTCTTTTTACTGCACGCTGCTAATATGTCGGAACCGACCTGATCGGATGACTATATCTTATAGCTGCCATAGGAACCATCGGTCAAAAAATGGGTCTTAGTGAAAAAAACTTTTTTGTTCTTTGTGTTAGCGTTCCCAAACACGGTCATTATTAATATTATATGCTTTCAAACAGATTTGCAAACTTTGGTTAAAATCGGGTGACCATATCTTATAGCTGCCATAGGACCGATCGGTCGGAATATGGGTCTTACTGAGAAAAACTTTTTTGGTTCCAATGTTAGCGTCCTCAAACTCGTCCCTTATTAATATTATATGATTTCAAACAGATTCGCAAACTTTGGTCAAAATCGGATGACTATATCTTATAGCTGTCATAGGACCGATCGTTCGAAAAATGGGTCTTAGAGAAAAAAAATTTTTTTTTTCATGTAAATCGTTCTTAAGGTCGGTGATTATTAATATTAAACGCTTTCAAACGCCTTCTCGTTTGCTCATAACTTGAGTATCGTTCATCCGATCTTTATCATTCCTTCAGCAAATCGATAAATAATTTTGTTTACAAGGTATCTCTGTACTTGTACTGTAGGAGATATGACGTTTTTTCCAAATTGCGAGGGCGGGACGGGGCGTAGCAAAAATTGAAAATAAACTTGATCTGCCTACAAGTATAAGAAATATATGCCCAATACATGTCAAACCTCTATCTCTTACCATCTCTGAGATCTCTTCGTTCATACGGACGGACAGACAGACAGACGGACAGACAGACAGACGGACAGACAGACAGACGGACAGACGGACATGGCTATATCGAATCGGCTGTTGATGCTGATCAAGAACATATATACTTTATAGGGTCGGAAACGATTCCTTCTCCCTGTTACATACTTTTGCACAAACTTAATATACTCTATTTACCTTCGGTACAGAGAATAAAAATTACCAATGATGCCTCGAAACCAAAATCCGCACCAAACAGTGACACGTGGTGGGTGCATTGGCTTCTCGACGACATTATGCGGATTTTCTGTGCCCCAGATGTGACTATTTTGTTTATTAACATAACCTCCGAGGTGGAAATGTGCTTCATCCGAAAAGATGATTTTTCGGTAAAATTCACCATCTTCAGCTAAACGATCTTTCGCCCAATTTGCGTAGACGATTCGGATGGTCAATTGGCTTTAGCTGCTGCACCAATTGAGCTTTGTGTGGCTTCATGGCAAGGTCTTTCGCATCAAAGAAGTGCGCGAAAAGTTCAATTGTTGAGATCGATGACGAGTTGACGTCGATTGTGGTTGGCAACCGCAGCAATGTTTTCGGTCGAGCGCACCGGACGAGTACGTACACGGGTTGGTTTATCCACCAACATTCCAGTTTCACAAACTCGCTTCACGAATTGATCCTCAAATTGAGTTTTCGTAACATTTATTTTGTTGTTGTATGTTGTTGTGGTTAGTGACCTATGTTTTGTATACTGGGAGTTATTTCTGGCTCGTGGTCAATGTTTTTAACGTGCTTCCATATAAAATAATTAAACACGATTTTTGGTTTTCCAATATATTTCGAACCCCTTCGGGATTCGTCTTCAGGGCTGTAACAATATGTTTTTAATATTTCCCAACTTTCTTCAAGCGAATAGCGACCCATTTCGTAAATGTCAAAGTTATTCCTAATTATTACTTAGTTAGTCGCTTTCCGAATGACATTTAACGTTTTTAAAGTCAAATTATGAATAGTTCAAATTCCAAACACTAGATGGACCACTCTGCACTTTAAAACTGCCTATTTGACAACAAAACCGGCTATGCCCTTTATGCTGAAATATGTGTGCTATTGAACTTTCTCAGCTAAGTTTCCTTTGCTTTTGAAATGTTCAAAGCAATAGCACAGCTCGATGTTTTTAATTTTTTTACGCTTTTGCTTTTCATGTGAACTATGATTTCGTCAAGGCACAGCGCAGCCAGGGGCATAAGTTTTAGTGATATCGCTGTTTCGTTGACAGTCTTTCAACCCCTGAATTATACTGCTTTTGGTTTTGACCACACCACCCTATTTTTCTAAGCTGTGCACACTCTGACAGAATGAAAAACTGACTTCTAAAAATTCAACAAATCGAAGTTATAATCCAGGTACATAAAGAGGCTTAAGCAGTAGCCAAGTAACTTCTGAGATCGGAAATGTACAGTTTTCAAGGATCCTTGAACGTTGTTCCGCAGTCAAAAAACGCAAAGTCTAGCATGGTTTCTCGGTGGCTTATTTTGGACCGTTTTAAGTATATGCGTGCTATGTGAAGGCTATGTATCCGGTGCTCGGCTATTCGTAGCCAACAACAAAATCTTCACTCGGAGAGAAAGAGTAGTGGGAACACTTATGTAGTTGTTGTGGCTCTACGTATAGCCATAAGCTATGCGAGAGGCTTATAAGCGCGGATCTCTCTTTGCGTAAAATAACAACGAATGCGCTGCGTGAGCAATGGGCTTGGGCACCCCTGCTCTAATGGGAATAATAGCATTAAAACATTAGTGTGAGTTGGCTGGCTCTAGGTCCGAAAAAGTTGCGTTTGTTCACAACTTGTAAACAACTTATGCATTGTACCACCAAAAAAGAGCTGGTTGCCTATACAGAACTGTTTCATCGTTATCCCTAACGACTCTTCAGTAGGCTTTTTGCTGAAGAAGCATGATTGCCAACTGCCTCTCCATACAATCATTGCTTAGATCAGTTGGGAACTGCTAAAAGCAATGAAAGCAAAAATAGACAAGCAATGAGTGCTTTCATCTTTCTGGTGGTAATGCTTAAGCTTAGGGCTGAACTTTTTAAGTGCAAAAGCTTGAGCTTTTGAGCGAACTTAGAAGTGCCCGTTAAATTAAAACATTGAAATATTTTCTTATTTGATCAAAACTTTTCCTTTTTTTCATTCTATTTTATGTCTTTTGAACGGAAAATAAGTACAAAACCATGATCCCAAACCGAATGCTCATGATATTATATAAAAATTGAGAGCGGAATGGGTATAAAAGTAAGAAATTTGTGCTATATTTTAGAACGGTATTTTTATACTCTGTACCAAAAGTACACAGAGTATATTAAGTTTGTGCAAAAGTATGTAACAGGGAGAAGGAATCGTTTCCGTCCCTATAAAGTATATATATTCTTGATCAGCATCAACAGCCAGGTCGATATAGCCATGTCCGTCTGTCTGTCTGTCCGTATGTCCGTCTGTCCGTCCGTATGAACGAAGTGATATCAGAGATGGTGAGAGATAGTGACTTGACATGTATGGGATCAAGTTTATTTTTCATTTTTGCCACGTCCCCTCCCGCCCCCACAATTTGGAAAAAACGTCATATCTCCCACAGTTTGGATGATAGATTGTTCGTACCTTCTATCGATTATTTATCGATTCGCTGAAGGAATGATAACGATCGGATGAGCGATACTCTAGTTATGAGCAAAGAACGGCCAGTTAACACACATTCCATCTCTATCTCTCTCTTTTTCTCTGTCGTTGCAATGAGATAGACTTTCTGAAGCGAATCTAAATTAAAATTTAGCATGCCTAAGTATGAATTCGTAGACTTCTGTAATCTCCTATTACCGCTCCACCCCGTTGCCGACGGCTCCCACACCCACATCTACTCCACATCATTGCCTCGTTTACCCGTGTACGTTGCATTCTATAGGTACAAAGTTGCGTTTTAAAATTTTAAGTCCTAACCCGTTTTTCCAATCGCCTTTTATATTCACTGGCTATGTGTTGAGTTTGCCTGCAGGACAAGTATATTTAATTGCATCATTTCAGATTTATTTTTATATGCAACTCTTTTTGTGGTTGCTGTGGCGCCTTAATGGGATAAAACATAACGTTCACAACTAACGACAATAACGCGTTATGAGCAAGTCAATAAAAATTAATTTCGTAAACTGCGAACGCTTAATGAGTTGGTGTTATATTTTTTGTTTTGTTTTTTTCAATTAATGCCAAGCCATGCACACCGTACAAAATGTTCACAAAATGGAGGTATACGAGGTGAACGCTTTGCGAACAATACCTACTGATTTGCAGCGGGTAACGTTTACTACTGGTGGGGTTTGTAATAATATTGTTTATGAGTGAGTGAACAAAAATGGGATGCTAACTATTTTAATCAGTTGTTTAATTGCTCACTCGGAATTAATAAATGTTATGTTAACTTATTACCTGAAATATATTTGGGGGTATTCCAAATGAATCAAGTATAATAAATGTACAAAAATCAAAATAAAATATATTTTAATTGATTTGAAATGAATTTAATTTGCATTTGATTTGGTAAAGCGAATCTACTTTCTGGATGGGTTAGACTCGCACGAGCAGAGGCCAAAATTAATGAGATGAGGAACATAGTTCTATTATCAAATGACTCCAGATTGCAAATTTGCTGGCATTAATTTGAAAAATGTAGTTTCACACTTGTAACTTGGCACATTCGATTGATACCAAATATTATATGTAATAATAATGTTAAATTGCTGTCGCATTACGCTATTTTTTAATTAAGGTAAAACTCTTTTCTTGGTGGTGGTGATTCTATGGAAGGAACAGTTTTATCTTTAGCTTAGCAAGGATATCAAGGTCGACCACAAGACAACTCAGAGGAGAGCAAAGTTGCATGGCAAAATAGACACTTTTTTGAATATAATAGCTAAGTAAACCCGGAGCCACTCGGGCTCTAAAAACTGTGCTGATATTTCTGTTTACTGTTGGCTTTCATGAAGATCGGTGAAGCGATTTAAGCCAGCGCAGGCCAAAGAGAGAGGACAAAAAAATGTGCTTGTATTTGTGAGCACGAAATACTACTATCCAGCAAAGATTTTTTTAACGCGGAAGATAAGAATGCGTTTCTTCCATTAGTATCGCTTTACTCTAGCGATATCGCATAGCAATCGCATTCTCATCTCCCTTCGGGAAAATTTTTGCCACTTTGCGACACTTCTGGGGGGAAGGAAAGCGTTTCTTCTGGGAGATACGAAAAAGTCTCTTCTTAGGAATTAGAAAGCGTTTCATCCTGGGGATAAGAAAATGTTTCTTCCTGTTGCTTAAAAAAGGCTTACTTTCTTTATAAGCTATAAATTATTGTCAAAATCTACAAGGAGAGATGGAAACAGGCAAATCAGGAAATTGCAATTGTTACTAAAGCCAAAAGAAGAAGTTTGCCTAATTGCTGTTACTGTAGAATTTAAATGATTTGTATCCAAATCTAACGTGTGGGGTCCTAGCTTCGAATACTCACTCCTTATATTTGACATGTTTCCGTTTGATAAATAAGGTTTTGTGCCAATTACTGGCGCGGCTAGGTCTGCTTTGAAATTGCTAAGCGACGAATCGCCAATGCACAGTTTGCATAATAACTGCGAGATTCTTTCATAAAGATTAGCATTTATGTCTTCAGGGCGTTTTTTAGGGCGCCAATGTTCTGATTGGATGTAAAAAAAACGATACCATATATCGCTTATTTTTTCCTTGTATGTTAAAAATGCAATAGCTTATGAATTTTGTTTTAGTAAATCGCCAAACTATCACAAAACTCTCCCTTCAAACTATCGTTAAAGTTTCTTTTTACCAGGGACTTACATGCTTTTTCGTGCTCGCCGACTCACACAATAATAAGTTTGGCGCGCTTCTGTGTGACTCCGGCCACCGGTGACTATGAGTTAACCTGCTCTGGCTTAGAAGCCTTAAAAGAACATATTTACATATTTCTGAATTAGTGTATATTTTTTATTTCTTTCTATTTGTTCTACCAACAAATACCAATGGCATCTATGTAATGCAGAGATGGGCGCGTCGCGAAGTTCCAATGCACACGAGGCAGAGTGCGCTGCCTCGTGTGCATAGGACCTCTGCCGCGGCCGACTGCACAAAATCACACGTACGCTATAAGCATTGAAAGCTATTTATAGAACACGAATGGGGCGCACGGAAATTGTGCTTGTATGCGTGTGAAAAGTGTGTCGATATGTGTGCATGCCCATCTCTGATGTAATGTAATTGGCTTGCAGCAAAATGCTTCTATTCCACACGTTCCTCTTGATATTAAGCAATGGAATAGAAACTTGTCATGCTTTATTATATATTTTTGCTTTATAAGGTTTTCACACTGAGCACATCTTTTGGAAACGAATGGAATTTTTTAAAGTTGTGAAACACCGATTCACACTGGCCACATCCAATATCCACCATCCACGGTCCATTGGCAATCAGCTGATGCAAGTGCTCAGTTTGCAAACAAAGAAAGAAAAGGTGTACAAATTGTATGAAATTATGAATTCATTGGCCATTGTTTTAACTGTATCGCAACAACAATACCAATTTTTACAAAAACTTATGGTGACGCTGGACTTAAATGAGCCAATCGAAGAGTTCGACGACGGGGAAATGTTTGCCTGCATTTTTACTTCCAAGTGCTACTAAAATTGTGTGAGCAAAATTAACTAAAATACAATACAATACCGGAGCAATACTTCTGCAAATTTTAGTTCGAGTAGATCAGATTGCTATAGCAAATAATTGCGTCAAATTTTATTGTATTTTTAATTCACTTTATTTTCAGCTATAATTGAGGTCGAACTTTTTTTTCTATTCTGCAAAATGTAAAATTAACTAGTAAGCATTTTCAACTTTTTCGTAACCAAGTAAAACACTTACTAGGACTTTTTTGGTCAGGATGTCTACTTATGTAAAAACATCCGAGCAGGTAATGCCCACCCCGCCGTCCTTCATAGACTGGGACATCTCCGACTACACATGGGAGTTCTTCCTGGAGCTCCGCAAGTCCTCAATATTCTCCTCCCGCACGTGGATGAGCAGGATCCCCATCTCCGCAGACCATTTCACGCTGCTCACGGTTGTTTTTTACCGGCTTCAAGAAATAAAAATTGAAGAATTACAGAAATAAAAACGCATATGCATATTCATCAAACACACCATCTGCTGCTTCGCGTTTTTCTTATTGCCATTTTTTCACAGTGAATGACAAATTTTTTGCATATGAAAACTACCGGCAGAAAATGTAGTCGATCAGTGTGAGATAGGAACATCCACCGTGGATGTTGAAATGGTTGAGAAAATATCGGCACAGCAAAACTTTTCTGCACAATGGATGGTGGATGTAGCCCTATCTGAATAGGCTATTATATATTAAGTCGGCAAGAAAAACGCTTGAAAACGCCTTGCATGGAAGCTGGCATAAGAACAATATTGATGACATGCGACAAAATTATGATAGTGATTAAAGAGGGTCTCACCCTATTCCATTCCATATGCAGATCTTTCCTCCGTTTGCGCAGAGGACCCAATTGACACTAATCAGAAATTTTAAGTAGCAAATGCATCGGTAATACCAATACCCATATACCAAAGCGCACAAGATCTGTTGCTGTTTAATTTAGTTCGAGAAAAGGACCAAGCATAACTGACTTTCAATCACTACAATAAGATATTTAAAACTGATATTTATACACTTGAAAAGTTTATTAAAATTTTTACAGCAAATGTTTACTATATTTCATGCCAATTTATTATTTCTGAATATAATTTTATAGAATTTTTGACACAACACACATTTAAGAGCTTTGACTGACAGACGTGTGAATTTCCATTTTACATCATCATCTAATTCCATGCATTCCTATAAAACGTTCTCAGTGTGATTTGCCTATTAAGGTGTAACTTTACAAAATTACTTTTTTGAAGAAATTTGAAGAAAGTTTTCACTCAACAGGTTAGGTTTTTTCTATTTTAGGACAGAACATAACGGTAAACAGAAACAACATTTAACAAGAACAAAACAAAGTCTTTTTCGGTATTCACATTTTCGGTATTCACTTTAAATTCTATGATTAACATTCAACCGTTAGTCAAACGTGGTAAACAGGCTTAAAGTTGAGTAAAAGTTTCCCGCTTTTATACCCTTGTAAAGGGTATTATAATTTTGCCCAGAAGTTTGCAACGCATAGAAATATTCATTTCCGACCCCATAAGCTATATATATTCTTGATCAGGGCGACGAGCTGAGTCGATTGAGCTTTGTCCGTCCGTCTGTTCGTTTGTCTGTCTGTTTCTACGCAATCTAGTCACTCAGTTTTAAAGCTATCGTGCTGAAATTTTGCACAGAGTCTTCTTTCTACTGCACGCTGCTAATTTATTTATTTATTTATTTAATAATTTCTTAATTCCTAGTGCTACAAGGATAACCTTTTACATTAATGCACTAGTCACATACAAAAAAAGATCATAGTATTTAAATCATTAATCCTACTTCTTCTTAACCTAATACATACATATATAGCAAGACAGATTTTTATTATTATTTTAATGATTTGTGTAATTAAATGTTATTATTAATTGTTTCCTATTAAAAACTCTCTGTTTGACCCTAAATTGCGTTGCGTTACTAACTATTTTTATTTGTGTAGGTAATTGATTCCACAGTCGGAATATGTCGGAACCGACCGGATAGGATGACTATATGTTATAGCTGCCATCGGTCCAAAAATGGGTCTTAGTGGGAAAAACTTTTTTGTTTTCACTGTTAGCGTCCTCAAGCTCGGCTATTATTAATATTATATGCTTTCAAACAGATATGCAAGTTTTGGTCAAAATCGGATGACTATATCTTATAGCTGCCATAAGACCGATCGGTCGGAAAATGGGTCTTAGTGAAAAAAACTTTTTTGTTTTATAGTAAATAGTTCTTAAGGTCGGTAATTATTAATATTAAACGCTATCAAGCTAATTTGAAAAATTTGATCGACATCGAGTGACTATATCTAATGGTTGCCATATGAGCGATCGGTCGAAAATGAGTCTTAGTAAGAAATTTATTTTGATTTTTATGTAAGCGTCCTTAAACTCGCTGATGACTGATTTTATATGCTTTCAAACAGATTCGCCAAATTGGGTCGAAGTCGGATTTTTTCTATTTCCTATTCCTATTTCCACTGGCTTCATTTCATATCATTTTCATTTCTAAAAATGATGCTGTTTCCATTGACAAATCGTCATCTTTTTGACATTCGCAATACCACGTTGACAAAAACAGCTGAATGGTTTGATTTAAACAACAGGCGCCACTTTCAAACTCACGGGGACTTTTTGCAATATTTACCCAAAAAAAAAAGACATACCCGTCAGGACAGCAATTACGTGGGGCGAACGCATTGCAATCGGGCTGAATTATCAGCAGAAAGCTCCATTCCCACCTTTTTTTTACTAATTTATATTTTAAACAAAATTGCGCCTACTTTTTAAATTCATATCAACAGTTTATTGGTGCTGACACTTTCTATTTCCCGAGAATAAAGAGTAGTGCCAGAGAGTAGCGAGTACTTTTTTAAAAATACCAAATGCCTTTGTGGGAAATGTCATCATTTTTTAGAAATGAAAGAAATGAAGGCCAAAATGCATCAATAATTTGTTACATTTCTTGTCATTTCAAGAAACGAAGCTTCATTTCTTTGGTGGAAATAGGCTATTAGTGAGAAAACCTTTTTGTTTTCAGTTTCATCGTTCTTAAACTCGGCGTTTGGTAATTTGATATGTTTTCAAAAAGATTCGCGAAATTTGGTCGAAATCAGATGTTTATCAGTCGGAAAATGGGTTTTAGTTAGAAAACTTTTTGATTTTTATGTAATTGTATATAAACTGTGACATTTGCATTTGCAAGGGTATAAAAACTTTGGCACAGACGAAGTTAGCTTGGCCTTCTCGTTTTTTATCAAAACAATCAGCTGACCGAACTCTTGACTTTTGCAACCATGCTTAAAATTCAGGGCAACAGTAATATTTTAACGCATAATGGGTTAATGAATCCTAAAGTATAGATAAGAACGTAAATCTGATTCAATGTGCATGAAACAATTCTCGGTAGAATGCGTTGTTTATATTTCACGATATGGCGTTGTCAAAGCCTAACTAAGCTACCACCACATTGCTTCTTGACAGATATACTACATTTTACTGTTAATAATAGAGGAAAGCTAACTTCCGCTCGACCGAAGTATATATACCCAAGGGTATCTTGGATAATTTATATAAATTAAGGAATTAAATGATTTTCGTCGAACATTCTTAGCTGAGTTGTTTCCCAATCTCAGCAATAGATGGCGCCACTACTTTGACCATTCGAAACCGATAGTATTCTTAACTGGAAAATATAAAGACGCTACGATTCAAAACCAACAAATTTTCCTTACAAGAACTGCTTTTTCGACCGATCGATCCTAAGGCAGCTATTCGCTACAGTCATTCGATTTGGATCAAACCTGGCAGAATTGTGTTTAGCAAATAATATTGATCAGTAACAAGTTTTGGACCGATAGCATTGAAAACAAAAAAGTTTTTCCTACTAAGACTTTTTTTCAGACCTTTCTTTTGTATGGCAGCTATACTATATAATTGTCCGACTTTCATCATACTTGGTGGAATTATGTAAAAGCGTAGAAAACTGAAAAATACGACAGTTTGGGGGCATTTGCATTGAAAACAAAAAAGTTTTTCTCACTAAAACTAGTTTTTCGACAGATCGTTTCTATGGCAGCTATATGTTATAATCCTCCGATGCGGCCGGTTCCGACAAATGTACAGCGTATTTGTACCAAAAGACTTTTTGCAAAGTTTGGTTACGATAGCTTTAAAACTGACGGAGGAGGTAGCATAGAAACAGACAGACATGGCTATATCAACTCAGCTCGTCATGCTTTATGTGGTCGGAGGGTATAAAAAATGGACCTGTATTTAGTTTTAAGATTTTTGTCATAAAGGGTGTCGCTGTTGGACCAATTATTTTCCAATTGTAGTTGTGAATTTCCACCTTTTGCGGAAAGCGTACCTTTAAAGTGTGCTTCTACACTTACCCCTGCGACACGTTTTTTGTCCAACGAAAAGAACCTAACCATCAGCGTGAACATTATGATATTAAAGAATAATTTTAAAACTTAATGTTAATTTATACGTAGCTTAAGTTTAATAAAACAAAACATTGTCAAAGTTTGATCAAGCGAGGAAACTATATCAAGTTTTCTCTATTTCACAAAGTGTATTGCGACAGCGACTTCTTTTCAGGCCTTGCCACTGGTTATCGTATCATCCATATGTTTACCCACGTTAAAGGTTGCAAAATCAAAACTAATTTAATCATGTTAATGTAATTACAAAAAATTAAGCCATAATCAACACACGCACACACACACACACAAACAGAAGAACAGAGGCCGGGGCAAACACCTGCCAGCAATAGCAACAAACGTACAGCAAAACGACCCAAATTATTTTTAATTCCCCGCAGGATAAGCGTACACGAAATGAGCAGCCAGCCAGTCGGCCAATGGGCCAGACAGCCAGCAGCTTCAGAGGCTTTGGCGGCTGTTGCTGCAATTTATTCTAAGCGACCGGCAACGTCGCGTGCTGCGCATATTAACGAAATGATTATGGAATTCATAATTACACACACACACACATACACAAACACACTCCCCTACGCCGTGTGTCGGGCCCATTGTGTATTGTAAAATGCGTCAACACATTTGCCAGCCGCCGACGACGATGACGACGACAAGGTCCCAAAAGGACCAGGGTCGTCTGACAAAGAGTCTGAGGCTGTACAAGGCCCACATGGCGCATACGCAATTTTCGATGCTCAAATATTTGTCGCTCACTGCGCGTGATTAAATTAAATGCCAGACCAGGCCGGGCCATGCAGGCGACAGAACTAATTAAAAACGCCCAATAATGTGACGTGCTGGGGACCATGAAAGGAATTTAATTCGAATCGAGGCCAATGTCCAATTGAACTGCGGTATAAATTGTGTATGTGCATAACACAAAAGCTAATAAACTGCCAAAATCATGCCAGGTACATACCCAAACTATATATGTATATGCAAGCGCACATACGAGCATGTATTTATGTAAATGAAGGCTGGTCAATTCAATAAATTGTAATTGCAACCTCAAAGGGAATTTAGATGGCAAATCAAATGCACTTAGCCGCTGCTGATGCCGCTGCTGATGTTGCGCTTAAAAGTAGGCAACGATATGTTTGTAGCTTAAATTCCATTTACACGAAAATGGAGCAAAAAAATAAAAACACAAAAATGGTTAAAAGGGAAGCTGGCTAAGCGATTTTCAAATAGCAAAAAAAAAAACCAACCTGCAACTTTTTTAAGTTAATTGAAAAATGAAACCAGCTAAAAGTTGAAAGCGTGGTGTTGACTATTTTATACCCTGACCGTAATTGTGTGTTTGCAATATTTTACTGTTCAAATGATAATGGAAAAATGAATATAAAAAAAACTGGTTCAAAATGAATACTTTCTTCTGCGGGCTTGTTCGTAATTGCTACGCGATGGTTAAGGAAAAGAAAATCGGAAAATTCTCAACAGATTTGTAAAATTTTAAGCATAGCTGGGATGTATATCCAGGGCGAACATCTACAGGATTTGCACAAGTCTCAATATGCAGAAAGCATTGTGTATACTTCTCGCTGTAATGTATTTCGTAGGTATCGTAGTTGAGTCGACCAACTGTTTCCGTTGGGTGTAGAAACTGCTGAATCCTTTGTACTGGGAATGTGCTCCAAGTGCAGATTTGCTTAGTCGCTTAGATGAGGGTCGACAAACAATTTCGTTTAAGCAGGGTTGAGACTGCCTCTCGTCGAGGACTTTGGTGGTGCCTCTCGTTGAGTACTTTCGTGGTGCTTCTCGTTGAGGACTTTCGTGTTGAGTTTGATTACTTGCAGGTAGGCTCTGGCTGGCATCAATTGCCTCTTGTCGAGGACTTTCGTGGAGCCTGTAGCCGAGGACTTTCGTGTTGAGTTTGAGAACTTGTAGGGAGGTTCTGGCTGGTATCAATTGCCAAAAAAAAGGGCGTCTCGAGAGGAAGCTGGAAATGGAGGATCCATTTTAAGAAAGGACACAAGATCGTCTTCATGCAAGTGAAATAAGCTTCCACTGCATGAAACATGTGGCAGATTCAGCGACGTATGCGTGTGTGAATGGTTGTGTGCGTGTGTTGGTGTTGCCGACAGAGCACCGTAGAGTCTGCGCCAAGAATCTCGTTTGCCTGGGTCAGAAGTCTGGGCTGGTAGATGTTGGCACTGAAGAATATGTCCATTTTGTCAAAGTATGAATCTTGACGCATGATCCGCAAATCAAAAGTCGTCACACTGGATCATTTCACCATATTCGCTTTCCGCCTCACATTTTATTTTTGTGTTCAATTCAATTATAATTCAACACATGGCGCAGTAGGCGGTCATTCTATTTGACAGCTCAGCATGAGAGATCAACGAAGCTTACAATGAGCCAATTGATTGAGAAGACGCGTGATGAAGCAAAATTACAACGTCTGACTCTTGAACAACAACGTCGGCAACAACAAATTCTTCCGGTGAACTCTGAACGTGTTCGAAAGTTTCGATCCTCTCAACGTCTGATATACCCCCTGTGGGAGTACGACTTTTAAAAGAAAGTCATGGAAATGTAACCGGTGCCCCCCCTCCACCACTCTTTTAGCTAATATTTATGTCTATGCGTAGGCCACCTGAAAAGGACCAAAACTTGTTGCATGGACAAGTGTGGAAGCATGTTTACAGTTTTAGTTCAGATTGCCTGGCTGAGCGAGGTCCAGGGCAAATGTGCTTAAGTCTCATTTATTTTTCATGACTTGGCCTATAAAAATTGTAATTTCATTACCACCAACAGACGGTTAGAGACTGAGACAGCGGACAAACCGAGAGTGAGGCAGCAAGTGCAAAAATTGAAACACACTTGAAAAATGAAGGTGTAAGGTAACAACCGCAACGAACTCCATCCCCCAAATGAATCCACTGCCTGCTGTCTGTGTTGGCTTTTGCCTTTTTTATGAATTTTTAAAATTGTTGCTGTTTTGGCGGCTGGTGGCGCTGATTTTGCAGTCATGGCCAACCGTGTGGCCAGCATGGCCACTTGTTAGCTATTTTACCTGGCCGCAAACGGGGCCCATCTTCTCTGCTTAAGTGTCGGTATGTGCGAGTGGGTGTGTGTGGCCAGGGTACTTAACTTAAATGGCATATATATGTATGTATATATACACACCCGTGCTTACTCTGCCTTTTGGTTTTGGCCAGTCGACATCAATTTAAATTGAATTTTCACTTACCTGAACTCTGTCGGTTTCCTTCTTCGTCTTTTTTTTTTTGGTATTCAACTCAGCCGCTGGGCAATTTATGACTTGAATTAGTCTAATGTAAAATGTAGACCCGAACTTTGGCATTTTTCAGGTAGCGCGCACCCAAAATGCTGGAAATCTAAATTGATTAGGCCCCACATTTAATTAGCAGCGAATATTTTGCGTGAGGATTGTTTTGCCGCGGCTTGGCTTTTGGGGCACATTCATCATGCTTTGATGGCTTTGGTCCTCGTGCGCTTCAATGTCACCAATTATGCTAATTAAAGGCCACTGTATCGAAAAGGAGACGAAGGCTTAACAATGCGAGCAAAATGACGGCCTATTTTTAAAGCTTAATGAAAAGGATATGCGTGGGTTGCCTTTTTCATTTTAGCCTTGGCTATTTAAAGTGTGACCAGGTTCAATTTGGAATTTTCCGTAAACAAGTTTGGAATTTTATTGGTTTATTTTTTATTTATTTTAGATAAGTAAATGTGCCATCTAAAAGCGCTAAAGATATTCTTCTGGAAGAGAAAGCATGCGAATTGGACTGTGGTGTTCAAATTATTGAAGGTGAGTTTAATGATTTGATAAGATGAATATTTCAATGTTGTCGACATACCAGATTTAGGTCCACGATGACTTTAGGGACGATGTCACGAACCCAATCCAAAACTAATGGCGGAATAACCTCCTCGCTTTCGCAACTGAGGACGCCTAGGTAATATAGCACCGGAGTATAAATATTTGGGAATAAACTTTACCCCGCTGCTGTCTTTTAAAAAACATACAAACAAGAAACCAATGCAACTATAAATGCCACATGGAGCCAATTTGTGAATTAAAATGAGATAAACCTTAAGTCAAAGTGGCATTTATTTAATGCAGCCTGCAAAGGAGTGCAGACGTATGGTGTGCAAGTTTACGGTAATAAATATATAGATAAATAGATACTTCTACAAAAGGATATTGAAACTACCAGACCGCACACCGAACGACGTACTAGCATTGGAAACGGGCATGGATGATGGCCACTGTTATACCCATTCGCTTCACCTGAAATATGTCGTCAAAACTTTTTACCAATACAGTAGCTGTAGACTCCCCCATATTCTGTGCAACATTGCGTTTAATAAAAAGGGATACAAAGACATATCGACCGCTACGGCGGCCACTTACGAAACTCGTGATGACTGCTTCTTCTAGCTTCTTTGCGAATCAACCATACCCCTATCAATTGAATGGGTCTAATTGTATTTTTAGCCCTGTAATCACTTAAAGCTCTGTCCTTTGCGATCCCAACTCTGTTAGACCTGTGTATGCACCGGGTGCCGATGGAGTACCTGCTTGTGTACTTAGGTTTTGTGCTGATGCACTTTGTAAGCCTATTCATAAATTATTTGAATTGTCCCTTGAGTCATCCTCTTTCCCTGTGTTGTGGAAGGAATCTTTTATCATTCCACTCCATAAAAAAGGTAATAAGTCCGATGTTGAGAATTATAGAGGTGTTTACAAGTTGTCTACAATTCCTAAAGCTTTTGAGAGAATTATGACCTCTCAACTGCAACATTTATGTAGTTTCATTATTTCACCCTATCAACATGGATTTGTGAAGCGTCGATCTACTACCACTAACTTATTAGAGCTTACATCATTAGTGATCAAAGGGTTCTTAGGTAAGATGCAAACTGACGTAATTTATACTGATTTTAGTAAGGCTTTTGATTCTGTTAATCACTCCTTGTTGCTTCATAAACTGAGTTTAATTGGTTATCCAAATAACCTTCTTAGTTGGATCTCTGATTACCTAAGTTCTAGAACACAAAAAGTTCTATTTTGTAATTCATATTCGAAACTAATCCAGGTTACCTCTGGGGTACCCCAAGGTAGTCACTTGGGTCCATTGCTTTTTACTCTCTTCATAAACGATCTTCCGTCAGTCTTCGACTCACTCTCGTGTGCTTATGTACGCCGATGATGTGAAACTATGTTTAATATATAATGATTTGATTTCCCGCTAAATTTGCAAGCTGATAATCTAATAAACCTTAACAGTTCCAAGTGTAAGGTTATGACATCTTACAGAAGCTTGCCACACTTATCTTCACTTATATGCTTGATAATGTCCCACTTGAGTGCTTAAATGATTCAGCCAATGAGGTAAATGATTTAAGGGTAATTCTTGATCACCGACTTAAATTTGACTCTCATGTTACTGCTACTGTTTGTAAGGCCAGGAGTGTTCTTGGGTTTATTAAGCGTTGGTCGAAGGAATTTGATGATCCCTATACGACGAAAATTTTGTACACTTCTCCTGTCCGTCCGATTCTCGAGTATGGATCATGTGTGTGGTCTCCGCAATATTAGACCCATCAAGATGGAATTGAATCTGTGCAAAAACAGTTTTTATTGTTGTTCTTCGTGGTCTGTGCTGGAATCCTGAGGTCCTTTTACCATCGTACTCTAATAGACTTTTTATACTCTGTACCAAAGGTACACAGAGTATATTAAGTTTGTGCAAAAGTATGTAACAGCCAGAAGGAATCATCTCCGACCCTATAAAGTATATATATTCTTGATCAGAATCAACAGCCGAGTCGATATAGCCATGTCCGTCTGTCCGTCTGTCTGTCTGTCTGTCTGTCTGTCTGTCCGTCCGTATGAACGAAGAGATCTCAGAGATGGTAATAGATAGAGGTTTGACATGTATGGGACATATATTTCTTATACTTGCAGGCAGATCAAGTTTATTTTTAATTTTTGCCACGCCCCCTCCCGCCCCCAGAATTTGGAAAAAACTTCATATCTCCCACAGTTTTTATGATAGAATGTTCGTGCCTTCTAGAGATATCTAGTGATCAAAATTATTTATCGTTTTGCTGAAGGAATGATAAAGATCGGATGAACGATACACAAGTTATGAGCAAAAAAAGATATCCGACCCCCCCACCGCCAACCACCATTGTATTCAAACAAACACACTCATTAGGAGAGAGAGAGAGAGAGCATGCTGCAACTGTTTTATGCGGCAAAGAAGTAACAAAAAATGAAAAAAGGCGCGTGCCTCTCCCTCTCCCTCCAACTTTTCTCACACTGGTTTTTATACTCTGTACCGAAGGTACATAGAGTATATTAAGTTTGTGCAAAAGTATGTAACAGGGAGAAGGAATCGTTTCCGACCCTATGAAGTATATATATTCTTGATCAGCATCAACAGCCGAGTCGATATAGCCATGTCCGTCTGTCCGTCTGTCTGTCCGTCTGTCTGTCTGTCCGTCCGTATGAACGAAGAGATCTCAGAGATGGTAAGAGATAGAGGTTTGACATGTATGGGGCATATATTTCTTATACTTGCAGGCAGATCAAGTTTATTTTCAATTTTTGCCACGCCCCCTCCCGCCCCCGCAATTTGGAAAAAACGTCATATCTCCTACAGTTTTGAAGATAGATCGTTCGTACCTTCTAGAGATACCTTGTAAACAAAATTATTTATCGATTTGCTGAAGGAATGATAAAGATCGGATGATCGATACTCAAGTTATGAGCAAAAAACGGCCAGTAAACACCCAGCACCACCCCACCCAACACCACAGCATTCTATTGAACGTCAATCTTAGTGAGAGAGAGAGAGAGAGAGAGAGAGAGAGTGAAACTTAGAGATGAGCGCGTATAACTCGTGAGCAAATGCGAGCTGACACGTTAAGGGTACAGAGTATGTTATAGTCGGGCTTGACCGACTTTCTTTCTTGTTTTAATTAACCTTCCCTCCCTTATTAACCGTAGAGTTATGCTTGGAGTAATCTTTATATAATACATAGACTAATGGTGAAATCGACTCTACTGAGTTGGTTGGCCAAATTAACCTCAACGTTCCTATTAGACCGACTCGTAATTTTATCCCCCTATCACTAAATCGTTGTAGTACTACCTATGCCTCGCATGAACCGTTTCGTGTTTTCTGTACTGATTATAATAAACTCTACCGAATAATTAAATCTGAAGCTTCTCTTCCTGGTATAAAAATTTCTATTTTAACTTATTTAGCCCGTTGTTAACATTACTTCATGTTCTTCCTTCGCGATTTCGTGTCATACGTTATTGGCTGCGCCTCTCGTTCGGTAAGGTTGGAGGTGGGCTGATATTTTGCCAGGGGTTCGCGCGTAACAAGCTTTGGCTTGGTGTCGCATGGGCCACTTGAACGTACTGCGCATTGTACGTCAACGTCCATCAAAAAAAGAAGAATATGCGAAAGTATTCTTGAAAAGCTTAGACAAGAACAAATAACCAACTACACTGAAAAAGCACGAGCTAGCTATAATAAAATATACAAACATCTCGAGTATACGAAGGGATCAAAAGATTGTAATGGCAGAAACACTTAAAGACACATGACCCTAAAACCTAGAGGTGATTTGCTAAACTTAAGAGGCAATCAACAAACAACATTAAGGCTCTGCAACTTGTGCAACATGACAGAGGACGATCAATTTCTTTGACGATGCGCAGTACGAAATGAATTTCGAGTTAGGTATTTTTACAAAATTTTTACAGGAAACACTAAATATAAATGAAAGTTGGGTGAGGCTAGTGAACTATTTAGAATATGCCATGAAGTACAGAATGTGGTTAATAAATGAATTTCCTTAGGTATAAAATACGATCGGGTATCTCGCGACGAGCTTGGCAGCCCGGTGTAGTACCAGAAGGTTCAACGTGGGTTGCAAAGGTAACAGATGGCCTGACGGTTCTTTAAAACCATGCCTAAAAGTGTTTAATTACTACTATTATTACTAGTACTACTATTACTACTACTACTACTACTCTACTACTACTACTACTACAACTGTTACTACTACTACTACTCCTGTTACTACTACTACTACTACTACTACTGTTACTACTACTACTACTCCTCCCTTGATTTCACGAGAAGCCTTTTAAGCTTATGTTGAGCGTGTCTAACAAGAAATTCGCTGCAACTGATTGAGACAGGCCAACGCATAGACCTTACGCTTCTTAGTGAGGCCAGGTGTTTCTTCTGGGTACCATTCGAAATGCAAGAGGATCTTTGACGTTTTGGCAAATGCTAATAGTTCTTTGCGAGACTTCTTGGTCTCCTCTTCAAGAGAGGTGAGACTTAAGAAGTGTACACGTCGTCATCTTGTCGTAGCGATCGCTGGGACGCTGCAGATGAGGTGTTTCTTAGTTTCTACTACTACAGGTTACATACATTTCCTGCAGGTGTCCGCTGTCGTGATGCCTAGCTATTTCGCGTGAGCAGCTGCTGGGCAGTGACCAGTTAATAAGCAGTCTACAGTCTATTTTTTGGAGCTATAGCATATAGTGCGTGAGTTTTTGGTCGCTTGTCTTGCACATACACTGCTCGCCACTTGAATAGGACACCCTGTATGCTCTCTTTAAAACTGCTCGTAGCTCGAAAACGAAATGGTAGAATAACGGTATTTTTTGCATATTATCTTTGTGCAAGCATTCTTCGCTCTTTCTGGTATATTCCAAGTTTTGGAGTTATAAAGTTGTTTGCACTTTATGTGAGCATTCGCAAAAATTCAATGGAATTTTTGCGCCATTTGAATAGAACATGCATTTTATTTGGTCGGTATCGTTGACACGTGCACACAAATTTTGGTTTACTTAAACTTTTTGCTTTAATTGAAGTGTATATAAAATTTAAAAAAATTAAAATGGGGCGTGGCACTTCATTATCTGAGTCGGAGAAAGGAAAAATCCAAGCTTACAAGGATTTTGGCCTTTCTATTGCCAAAATATCAAAAAAAAAGTCGACAGGAGCCGTCTCGCCATAACAAATTTTTTAAATAATGAGGCTAATTATGGTAAAAACATGAAGGGCCGCACCCACAGTGTGCTTACCATCGCGGACATGCGACTTATATTAAGAGAAGCTTCCAATTCGCCCGACTCTTTGGCCAAGATAAGGGAAAAATGCAACGTTAAAGCAAGTTTGACAACCATGCGTCGTGTTATTAACAATGCTACACACCTGAAGAGACTTAAAATCAAGAAGAAGCCGGCTCGGAAGTTACAACGCCTTGATTTCGCGAACGCACGTCACCTGGACTTCGGAGTGGCAACGTGTTGTCTTTTCGGACGAAAAAAGTTTAATTTGGAGGGCCCCGATGGCTACAGCTACTATTTTCATGATCTTCGAAAAGAACCACACCATCTTGATAAGTTGCACAGCAGTGCTGGAGGTATTATGGTATGGGGGGCCATTTCCTATTATGGCACCTGTGAGCTTAAATTTATTCCAACCACCATGAATGCGTTGTGTTATAATGGTATATTGAAAGAGGCCTTTCCACACTTCCAAACTCTTTTTGCAAATCTAAAATGGATTTATCAACATGATAATGCCCCTATACATACGGCCCGGATTGTTAAATCGTATATAGCGAGCCAAAACGTGGAGTTATTAAACTGGCCACCCTATTCACCGGACTTGAATATCATTGAGAATGTGTGGGGATGGCTAACACGTGAAGTATATAGATCAGGTCAGCAATATTCGAGCATTCCCGAACTAATTGCAGCTATCAAATTAGCATGGGGATCGATTCATTGAATTATTTGTGAAAATTGTATGCATCCCTTCCAGACCGAATGTGTGAGGTTTTGGAGAAAAAGGAGGCTCAACACACTTTTAAACACTTTTTTTGGTTTAAAATCATGTTAGTAATTTCTTATTTAAGTAGTACTGTTATTTGAAAAGGATTAAAATATTCTTAAATGGTTTTTGGATAAAGTGTCCTATTCAAGTGGTGCAGAATGAAGACTCCAAAATTTGTTACTTATTGGTTAACAATGTTTTTTGTATACTTACAACTTTTGAATAATTTTGTAATTTTCGTCTAATTACTACATTTAAATAAACTTTATAAGAAAACAAAAATTATTTTCCTAGATGGCTTGGTTTAGCAGCAATTAACTATAGAAAATCGACTTTAGAGGTGTCCTATTCAAGTGGCGAGCAGTGTAATATTTGAGATTCTGCAGCCGGTTGTGTTCTTCCACTTTTCCTCGGCTTCTTTCACCGCTACCTCTTCCATCTTGCTGTATAGCGTCTGTACGGAGATAGGTATGTTTAGTGCTGCTTCTTGGCTTAGTGCTTTTGCTAGACTGTCAGTCATTCGTCGTTTCCATCAACGCCCCGGTGGATGGGAATCCAATAGATTTTCACCTTTCTGGAGGTGCTGAGGGAATTTAGTTAATAGCGTGTCTCTGTATTGCTTTGATTGCCGCTTGGCTGTCAACATATATGTTTATTTGATTGTTTGCTGCGTATTGTTCTGCCAATTCCGATGCTTTCCTTATTGTGAAGACTTCCCCCTCGAATATGGTGCAGTGGTCTGGCAGTTTGTAGGAGAGCCTCAATTCTCATCGTAGTATTCGGCGGCTCCGACTCCTAAGGCCATCTTTGAGCCGTCTGTGAATAGGTGCGTTGCTTCCTGGGCTAGTCCTCTAGTCCCAGTCTTCTGGTCCCAGTAGTACTGGTACGCCTGTGAAGTTGGTTTTTGGGATCATGTAGTCCGTGCTACTGTTGATCACTCTAGCCACCATGCTGTGTCCATACCATTGTAGCGTCATGGTGCCTGCCGCTTGGATGTCCAGGCGGTTGACTCCTAGGATGTGTTCGAGTGCTTTTGTTGGAGTGGACCTTATGAAATATATTATATGTGAGTTTTATTTACAGATAAGTGCACGAAATCGTCTGTGCCGAAGTTTTAATACCCTTCCAAATGCTGTTTTTGAAATGTCAGAGTTTAAGAACGCTTACATAAAAATCAAAAATTTTTCTTACTAAAGCCCATTTTCCGACAGATAAACATCTGATTTCGACCAAATTTTGCGAATATATTTGAAAGAATTAGTAATCAGTGAGATTAAAGACGCTAACATTAAAGACAAAAAAAAATTTCTAACTAAGAGCTATTTTCGACCGATCGGTCCTATGCCAACCATAAGATATAGTCACCCGATGTCGATCAACTTTTTCAAATTAGTTTGAAAGCGTGTAATATTAAGAATCACCGACCTTAAGAACGATTTACTTGAAAACGAAAAAGTTATTTTCCCTAAGACCCATTTTTCGACCGATCGGTCCTAAGCCAGCTATAAGATATGTTCATCCGATTTTGACCAAAGTTTGCCAATCTGTTTGAAAGCATATAATATTATTAATGGACAAGTTTAGGGACACTTACATTGAAAACAAAAAAAATTTTTGTCAGTAAGACCCATTTTCCGACCGATGGTTCCTATGACAGCTATAAGATATAGTCATCCGATCTTCACCAAAACTTGCAAATCTCTCTCAAAGCCTATAATATTAATAATGGCCGAGTTTAAGAACGCTAACATTGAAAACAAAAAAGTTTTTCTCACTAAGACCCATTTTTTGACCGATGGTTCCTATGGCAGCTATAAGATATAGTCATCCGATCCGGTCGGTTCCGACATATTAGCAGCGTGCAGTAAAAAGAAGACTCTGTGTAAAATTTCATCTCGATAGCTTTAAAACTGAGAGACCAGTTTGCGTAGAAACAGACGGACAGACAGACGGACAGACAAAGCTCAATCGACTCAGCTCGTCGCCCTGATCAAGAATATATATAGTTTATGTGGTCGGAAATGAATATTTCTATGCGTTGCAAACTTCTGGGCAAAATTATAATATAAATATAAAATATAAATATAAAATATTATAGTATAATAACTCGAAACTGGTATTGGGCAGCGGTCCCGGGGTAGCCACATAGCACTTGGACACATAGTCGGGGCCCTGGTAGGGAAACTTTAAGAAATGGAAGTGATTTATAAAGTTGAAGTTTGGTTCGCCCATTTTTTACCTTGATATAATTGGCATTGATGTAGGGCACATGCTCGTGTCCCGATATCGCTCTGTTTCCTTGAGGGGGGCAATTGTGTCTTCCTATCTGCTAGACTACCGCTTGATAGGAGACCAGCAGTACGCTGTCTACTAAACTGGGTGCGTTCATTTGGTTTGTGGTCGTTTTACAGTCTCAATCATGGAACACCGGCGACTGTTCAATGATATTCCTCTCGGTCTAGAAGCTGTGATCGAAAACATATGTAGTTGAGGCAAATCAAATCGAACTAATTGAGGGAACTGGAGGCGCATAGAAGTATTTGAATGCTGGCCAAATAAATTTAAAACTCCTCGCTGGTGGTTTGTGGTGACAGGGGACCTCACATGATGTGTCCCAAACCGCCGGATCCACACAGTTAAAAACCAGACCGTGATCCGGGCTGCCGGTGTTCTCTGGCGGTTTCTTTAAGCTCAATTTACTAAAATTCTCGACGTGATGGACCATTTCTAAAATCAGATTCGTGTTCAGCACACGAAAATCATCTAGAATCAGCACCGACCCTTCAATATACAGCAAAAAGTTTCATTTTTTTGCCTTGTGTAATTGGTTAAGTAACAAGTTCGTATGGCCAGGAAACCCCTTTGCTTAGTGTAAATCTTTTATGTGGCGAATTTAAAATTTATATTATTTTAGCAACAAAAAATTTTTGTTCAAAGTAATTTTCTTAACATATTCATAACGGGAAATATGTGGCCTTTTATTTGATTACGTTCATTTAAAGGAAATTTAAAGGGCAACCCTCGTAGACTTGGGTTATAATTATCAAAATATTTATAAGATGCCAGAAAAGGTTGTCTGCAATTGACAAAATTGACAAAATTAACATAAGAATCGTTAGGGATGAGACGAACAAAAGGTGTGTAACTGAGCGTATGTATCCTAACGAACCTGTTGATGACTTCAGCACAATAGAGGGGCGTGGCCTTGCAGCTTAACGCTAGCTGCACTAATTCAATTAAATATTTGTCTTTGTAGTTGGCGACATGGAAGACAAAAATGTTACAAGCTAAGACGTTGGCCTGCCTCCTCAGGATAAACAGCCAGGCTCCAGGCGGGCTATATATATATATGTATAGTATATCTATATATGGATAGCGACAGTCGAATGCAAATATTGTAAAGCTTTCACTCAAGCCGAAGGGAGCATGACGGCGGCGGCGGCGGTGGTTTCGGCTTGCAGCTACGAATTTATTGCTTTCACGAATTTTCCACTTGATGGCATTTAATGCGATTTAGTATTTAAATGAAGCAGCGTTACGGGCTGAGCCTGAGCGCAGGACAACAAAGACGATAAATTCATTTGAGCGCATTAAAATAATCTCGGGGCCCGGCAAAGTAGCTTCATAATCCTGGTTAGACAGTCGTCTCATATGTACTTGTGTATGTATAAATGGGGTTGCTCGTGTGTATGTTTGGGGAATTGCTGCTCACTTCGCTTTACGTTTTACTTGTTGTCCACTGCTTGGTCCTGAAATAGTTTCCGTTGATTGAAAAATCGCAACTAGACACGGTCACACACGAGTGCAATGCCCCAATGACTGGCGACGGACTGACAAGGCAATCTAAAATGCATTTCACCCACTGCACGTGAGCGAGCCGAGAAATTTCAATCATTTGAAGTTTTTAAATCGTTTTAAGCTCAGCTTTAATACCCTTGCAAAGGGGTGTTACGTTTTGCTTAACACCAAACGGAACGATTCCAATAAAAAAACACAGCGATATATCTGAATTCCTTATCGTTGGAAAAAGTTTTTGTGGCTATATTGTACTTATAAGTTTTTTCGACATTTTTATACCCGTTACTCGTAGAGTAAAAAGGGTTTACTAAAGTCGTGCAAATGTATGTAATAGGCAGGAGGAATCATTTCCGACCATATAAAGAATATATATTCTTGATCAGCATCAACAGCCGTGTCGATATAGCCATGTCTGTCTGTCCGTCCGACTGTATGAACACCTAGATCTCAGAGACTAGAAGAACCAAATTGGAAATGTTGTACGCTTGATTTCGCTGCATTCCTGAATTATTTTAAAAGTCCACAGCGTGCGAGTAGGGCACATTTGAAATTAAGTGAATAGGTCATCATTATAATAGTATACCTCAACTTTAATCTTGCTGGGAGTGAAGTTTCCCAAGAGTAGAACAGAAACAAATCCAAATCTTTTTGGCTAGTCCAACGCCAATGATAACGTAAATTAAGGTTACCTTTTTATACCCTTGCAAAGGGTATTATAATTTTGCCCAGAAGTGTGCAACGCATAGAAATTTTCATTTCCGACTCCATAAACTATATATATTCTTGATCAGGGCGGCGTGCTGAGTCGATTGATTTTTGTCCGTCCGTCTGTCTGTCTGCCCGTCTGTCTGTTTCTACGCAAACTAGTCACTCAGTATAAAAGCTATCGAGCTGAAATTTTGCACAGAGTCTTCCTTTTACTGCACGCTGCTAATATGTTGGAACCGACCGGATCGAATGACTATATCTTATAGCTGCCATAGGAACCATCGGTCAAAAAATGGGTCTTAGTGAGAAAAACTTTTGTTTTCAATATTAGCGTCCATAAACTTGGCAATTATTAATATTATATGCTTTCAAACAGATTAGCAAAATTTTGGTCAAGAGCGGAGTACTATATCTGATAGCTGTCATAGGAACCGACGGTCGGAAAATGGGTCTTAGTGAAAAAACACTTTTTTGTTTTCAAGTAAATCGCTATTAAGGGTCGGTAATTCTTGATATTAAACGCTTTCAAACTAATTTGAAAAAGTTGATCGACATCGGGTGACTATATCTTATGGTTGCCATAGGACCGATCGGTCGAAAATGGTTCTTAGTAAGAAATTTTTTTTGTTTTCAATGTTAGCGTCCTTAAACTCACTGATGACTAATTATATATGCTTTCAAATATAACCAATATTTCAAATATTGTCAAAAAAGTCTTGCGGTATTTCCGCAAGCTTGTCTTTGCAAGCGCGTAGTTCTAGTTGTATTCGTCGCATCGGTTCACGCTAGAGCTTTTTGGAAAGCTCTTTTCACGCGCTAACACGCGTTTGATTTATTGTTGTTTGTTTTTAGTCGTTCGTGAGTTATAGCGTCGCAAACATGGAGCAAAATAAAGAGAAAATACGGCATATTTTATAGTACTACTACGATAAAGGCAAAAATGCATCTCATGCTGCCAATAAAATTTGTGCAGTTTATGGACCCGATACAGTTTCCATTTCCACCGCACAACGATGGTTTCAACGTTTTCGTTCTGGTGCAGAGGTGATCGAAGATGCGCCACGGTCCGGAAGGCCTGTCGTCGAAAATTGCGATAAAATCGCTGAATTGATCGAAAGAGACCGGCATAGTAGCAGCCGTAGCATCGGCCAAGAGCTGGGCATGAGTCATCAAACCGTTATAAACCATTTGAAGAAGCTTGGATTCAAAAAGAAGCTCGATGTATGGGTGCCACACGACTTGACGCAAAGAAACATTTTTGCCCGTATGGATGCATGCGAATCGCTTCTGAATCGCAACAAAATCGACCCGTTTTTGAAGCGGATGGTGACTGGCGATGAAAAATGGGTCACTTACGACAACGTGAAGCGCAAACGGTCGTGGTCGAAAAGCGGTGAAGCTGCCTAGACGGTCGCCAAGCCTGGATTGGCGGCCAGGAAGGTTCTTCTGTGTGTTTGGTGGGATTGGCAGGGAATCATCCACTATGAGCTGCTCCCCTATGGCCAAACGCTCAATTCGGACCTGTACTGCCAACAACTGGACCGCTTGAATGCAGCACTCATGCAGAAGAGGCCATCTTTGATCAACAGAGGCCGAATTGTCTTCCATCAGGATAACGCCAGGCCACACACATCTTTGGTGACGCGCCAGAAGCTCCGGGAGCTCGGATGGGAGGTTCTTTTGCATCCACCGTATAGTCCGGATCTCGCACCAAGTGATTACCACCTATTTCTGTCCATGGCGAACGAGCTTGGTAGCCGGAAGTTGGCCACAAGAGAGTCCTGTGAAAATTGGCTCTCCGAGTTTTTTGCCAATAGGGAAGCGAGCTTCTATAAGAGGGGCATTATGAAGTTGGCATCTCGTTGGGAACTCGTCATCGAACAAAACGGCGCATATTTGACTTAAATTGCATTATTATAACCAATTTGAATGAACAATTGAAAATTCAATAAAAATGCCGCAAGACTTTTTTGACAACCTTATATATTCGCAAAGTTTGGTCGAAATCAGATGACTATATCTTAAGGTTGCCATTGGACCGATCGGTCGAAAAATGAGTCTTAGTGAGAAAAACTTTTAATACCCTTGTAGAGGGTATATTAAAATTGTCCAGATGTTTGTAACGCATAGAAGGAAGCATCTCCGATCACACAAAGTATATATATTCTTGATCAGCATAACGAGCTGAGTTGATATAGCCATGTCCGTCTGTTTCTATGCTATCTCCTCCGTCAGTTTAAAAGCTATCTTAACCAAACTTTGCACGAAGTCTTTTCGTACAAAGACGCTGCACATTTGTCGGAACCGGCCGGATCGGATGACTTTAGCATATAGCTGGCATAGGAACTATCGATCGAAAAAGTAGTTCTTGTGATAAAAACTTTTTTGTATTGAACGCGAACGTCCCCAAACCTCGTATTCATAAGTTTTCTATGCTTTTACATAATTTCACCAAGTTTTATTAAAATCGGACAACTATATAGTATAGCTGCCATACAAAAGATAGTTTTGAAAAAAAGTCTTAGCGGGAAAAACTTTTTGGTTTTCGATGCTATCGCTCCCATACTTGTTACTGGTCAATATTAAATGCATGCACACAGTTTTGCCAATTTTTAGACAAATCAGATGACTATAGCATATAGCTACCATAGGAACGATCGATCGGTAAGGTCGATCTAGTGCGAAAAACTTTTTTGTTTTCAATGGTAGCGTCTTTATACTTTCCAGGTATGAATATTATCGGTGTCCACACAATTTTGGGGAATTTGGTCAAAATCTGATGAATTTATCATAAAGCCTGCAAGCAAATGGTGTGGCATCACCAAGTCAGTCCGTGAGGCGATAGTTGCAGCCACTTATCGATAGGAGTGGCAAGCTATCGATACAACACGAGGCCATCGCGAGGCGCGAACCTGGACGAAGCGTCATTGCATCATCGTCAACTCAATCGACTGTCATTCATTCATTTTAGCGTGTAATACTATTATTAAATAAAGTTAGTTACTAAAGATAACTAAAGTGGTGACCCCCGACTAAGTTAAAGAACACAAACAATAAACATAACAAAGTTATTTTCAATTTAATTACGGTCAAGCAACGCGCCTCAATTTGTTGTTATTGTTTTATCGTGCAAAAATTGTCTGATGCAATACACATTGGTAGATGACGAAATATAATTTGCGCTCCACTCAACGAGACACAAGGAGTGACGACGAGGAAACCTTCTTTGACAGCAGAAACAACATCAACATGGCAGAGGAGGAATTGAGAGCCCAACTGGAAATCATGCAAAACGTACTACATCAAACGCAGCAGCAGCAGGCAGACGCACGTCTCGGCCCCCCACGCCTGCATGTGCCGAAATTCAACAAAGATAACCCACAGCTCTGGTTTGCGCAACTCGAGCGATCATTCCGGCTAAGTAATGTCACAGAGGATGCTGATCGGTTTGATATAATTGCAGTTCACCTGGAGGACGACGTCCTTCAGTGTGTCGAAGACCTGGTCGCGACACCTCCAGAAAAAGATCGATACGATGCACTCAAGGATCGGCTGCTTGTCAATTTTGCTGAGTCTCCAGAATCAAAATTAAATCGTCTGCTCCAAGGGATTGATACTGCGGGCTTAAAGCCCACCGAAATTTTGGCTCGCATAAAACGCCTTGCACCTCCCACTGGCAGCGAAAATGTAGTTCGCGCCCTCTTCATGGCCCAAATGCCCCAATGCATTCGTCCGCTCTTGTCTGTCTGGAAGGAGGAAAATTTGAGCGAACTCGCGAAGACTGCGGACAAAATGTTGGAGGCGACCAATCCAGGCTCTATATTTGCTGTCAACTCCCAGCAACAGTCTCCGTCGAATGGAGTGGAGGCTCTCGCGCGCTCACCAAAGCCTGACATAAGTGCGACTATTCAGTCACTTATGGACTCGGTGAGTAAACTTCAACTTGAAATCAGAAATCTCAGAGGATCACGCTCCAAATCGAATTCTCCCTCACGTGCGTTCCGAGGTTCGTCCAACAACAAGGGAGATGAGCCAAAGGAGAAATGCTGGTACCACCAAGAGTTCGGTGCACGTGCACGTAAGTGCCGCTCCGGCTGCCCGTACTGGAAGCCGTCAAACTAAAGCAGTTGTCGTCCTCGCTGGTTGGTGGCAGCTGCATGACAACCAGCAACAATTCGACAGGTTCGTCGTCGGGCGACCATTGCCTGGCCGAGCCTCGTCTACATATTTTTGATCGCTCTTCGAAAACAAGATTCTTGGTCGACTCAGGCTCAGTAGTGTCCGTGATTCCACGTACATCTGTAAAATTTAAGACCATCGTCAACGACTTACATCTGTTCGCAGCAAATCAAACGCCCATTAAAACCTATGGCACGTGCGTGTTGGATCTCAATCTGGGATTGCGCCGCTCTATTAAATGGCCATTCATTATCGCTGATGTACAATCACCAATAATCGGAGCCGATTTATTGGCTCACTATAATCTTCTCATCGACCTCAACACCAAAAAACTAATCGACCAAACAACGAGAGTCTCTACTCGGGGTACAATACCCAGTACTATTGACTCCACCATATCGACACTCAACAAAAACATCGATTTCAGAGGTGTCCTTGCGCAGTTCATAGACGTCACCAGGACACCAACAAAACACAGCACCAAGAGTACGCACAATGTTTCGCACCATATAGAAACTTGTGGGACTCCAGTAGCTGATCGCCCCAGACGACTTTCTGGGGAAAAACTCGCCATCGCAAAAGACGAAATAAATTTCCTGCTCGACCAAGGCATCTGTCGGCCATCAAAAAGTTCCTGGTCCAGCCCCTTGCATATGGTTGCAAAGCGAACTGGTGGCTGGCGAGCTTGTGGAGATTATCGCAAACTTAATTCGATGACTGTGCCAGATCGTTATCCCATTGCACATATTCACGATTTTGCCGAACGACTCCACGGAAAAACCATATTCTCGACATTGGATTTGGTTCGCGCCTATTATCAGATTCCAATGTCTCACGAAGACATTAAGAAGACCGCTGTATGCACTCCCTTCGGCTTAATTGAGTTCCTATACATGCCGTTTGGCTTGAAGAACGCGACACAGACGTTTCAGCGATTTATGGATAGCATATTTAGGGGCTTGGATTTTGTATATTGCTACATCGACGACATACTGATTATGTCTAGAGATCCGGATGAGCACGAGCAGCACCTACGAGTCGTACTCTCAATACTTCAGAAACATGGCCTGAGCATCAATACGAACAAATGCCAAATCGCTAAACCTATGGTGCAGTTTCTGAGCTATACCATAAACTCCGAGGGAGTGCGGCCACCTGAGGATCGAATTGATGCTATTGCTAAGTACAATCGGCCGGAAACACTTGCTGAACTTAGTAGATTTCTAGGCATCATAAATTACTACCGCCGTTGTATTCCTCATGCATCTGAGATTCAAGCGCCACTTAGCGAAATGTGCAAAGGGATTAAAAAGAACGACAAGCGCAAAATTCAATGGACTCCTGAGGCACTGGACGCATTCGAGCAGTGCAAGCTTTCCGTCACACAAGCTGCTCTCATAGCACACCCCGCGTCTGATGCGATGTTGGCCTTGGTGTGCGATGCTTCAGACACGGCAATTGGTGCAGCATTGGAGCAACAGATCAACAAACGATGGCACCCGATTGGATTCTTTTCTCGAAAGCTGACACAGACCGAAAGAAACTACAGTACGTACGATCGGGAGTTGCTTGCAATTTATGATTCAATACGTTATTTCAAGCACATGCTAGAGGCTCGTGTATTTGTCATTAAGACAGACCACAAACCTCTTATTTATGCTTTTTCCCAAAAACCCGAGAAAGCATCGCCACGACAGCTACGTCATCTGGATTTTATATCGCAGTACTCCACTAATATAGTGCACGTGGCTGGCCCTGAGAACACAGTAGCTGATGCACTCTCACGACTCAACGCGATTTCGATGCCTGGTGAAATTTCGTTGGAAAAAATTTCAGACGAACAGCAAGACGACGATGACCTGGAGCAACTCCAACTCGGAAGTACCTCTCTTCAACTTCAACGTATCCAGTTTGATGGAAATGTAATGGTATATTGCGACATCTCCACTGGATCAAACAGACCATATATTCCTCAATCCATGAGGTATGATGTTTTCGCTTCCGTACATGGCCTTTCACATCCGAGTGGCAGATCCACATTGCGACAAATACGACGAAAGTATGTATGGCCGTCGATGAGGAAGGACGTAATCTCATGGGCAAGAAACTGTGTACGCTGCCAAAGAGCTAAAATACATCGACACAACAAAATGATTCCCGAGAAGATTGACATGCCCGATAACCGTTTCGACCACGTACATTTGGATATCGTAATCATGCCTCAAGTAAGTGGATACCGCTATTGTCTCACGATGATCGACCGGTTTTCCAGATGGCCGGAAGCAGTTCCGTTAAAAGATATTACTGCCGACACAGTGGCTTCAATGTTCTGGTCACATTGGATCTCACGATTTGGCTGTCCCCATACCATCACCACAGATCAAGGATCTCAATTTGAGTCTGCCCTTTTCAAGGCACTCGGCGACTTGGTGGGCAGCAAACGTATTCATACCACGGCATATCATCCACAATCAAACGGCATGATAGAGAGATGGCATCGATCATTCAAAGCCGCCCTCATGTGTAATCCACAAACGCCTTGGACCGACTTGCTCCCAACCGTGTTATTGGGTTTAAGAACGAGCTACAAAGAAGACCTCGGTACATCATCTGCCGAGATGATCTATGGCAGTCATATTCGAATCCCAAATGAATTTTTCGATGATTTGACTAAACCATTGAACCCAAAAATATTTATCGAAAAATTTCGAGAGCATATGCGCCTTGTTCGACCGGCGCCTGCAGCCCATCATATTGGATCGAACCGAAGCATGTTCGTGCTAAAACACATGAATGACTGTTCTCATGTCATGCTTAGGACAGACAGCGTTCGACAACCATTAGAACCTCCATATTCTGGGCCCTACGAAGTGGTAAAACGACCTACTGATCGCGTGTTTGTCATCAAAATCGATGGCAAAGAAGTAGCTGTTTCAACGGAGCGCCTTAAGCCGGCGTTCGTGGCGAGGGAACAAGAAACCGGAAACGATTCACAGCCACCAAAGACGCTGCGCACATACGAACGACCTCGTAAGGTTACATTCGCTCCCAACCTGGTCACTGGGGAGGGAGTAGCTGTGGCATCACCAAGTCAGTCCGTGAGGCGATAGTTGCAGCCACTTATCGATAGGAGTGGCAAGCTATCGATACAACACGAGGCCATCGCGAGCCGCGAACCTGGACGAAGCGTCATTGCATCATCGTCAACTCAATCGACTGTCATTCATTCATTTTAGCGTGTAATACTATTATTAAATAAAGTTAGTTACTAAAGATAACTAAAATGGT
>JBAMBO010004562.1:0-90018 GCA_037044535.1 Lordiphosa magnipectinata | reverse complement strand
ACTTTATTTGTGAAATGAAAAGAATAAGACCGGCTACTAGATCATATGGAAGGGAACCCGTACGCATTAAGGGCTGTTTTCTCATGTTGGTGTTTTTGCAAATCTAGGTAGATTTGCTGCTTTTGCTTTGCTCATGTGCAATGCTAACCATCTAGATGAATTTCGTAGCAATCTACTTCACCCCCATTGATTTCAAATCCATCTACATGCCAATGCAAATTAAGTATTTTTTTCACACTGAAAAATGTTTTAAGTCTTATATTTAAGACTTTAAGTCACACTGATAAAATATTTGAAAACAAAAAATAAATGCTCTTAAAATCAGTAAAGTCTGAATTGTTATTAAGTAAACCAAAAATGGAAAATATTGGATGTGCCTTTACTATACGATAACACCTACAGACATTGCTGAAAACACAGATGTACATTCTAATTCACCTAGTTCATTGCTTAATCTAAGTTTTTACATCCAAATAATTTGGATAAATTTTTATAAAAATAGCCATGATTAAAGATTTTACAGGATTAAAAACTTAAAATCTTAGAAAATCAATATGGCTGGAAAGTTTCACAATTTGGCCTATATAGCCAAATTTCCATGAAAATTTGTCCAAATTATTTGCCCGTGTGAACACAGCTTTCGACCTACTGCTTAATCTCCCATCATAGTAAACAGTTGTTCCAAAAGAAAAACCTTCTTTTCCTCTGTGAAATTCTTGATTTAATTTTTAAAATTGGCGCGCAATAAAAAAGACAAAATTTAGCCGAGTGCAGAGGTGCTGCCAACCTAGTATTAGACCATTACAGCCCTCCCGGTGTGACCGTAGCGCAAATGCCCGAATTTATAATCAACCTACATGAGACAATCAATTGCACAAAAACCATCTAGTTGCAAAATCTAGATGGATTTCGATTTGAGCAAAAACATGAACATGAGAAAACGGCCCTTAATCTCCTTGGCTTTGAGCAGGCGTTTTCAAATCTCTCAACTTTCGTCATCTAATCTAGTAGCCCGGCATATTTGTGCCCCTTTACATAGAAAGTCAAACAGCTATAATATGAAATGCTAACGTTTATACGAAACCCTGTAGAGATTTCTAGGACACACCCGAATATAACCCTAAACGGCAAAAATCGAACTGCCAAAACAGTAACTGTAACCGGTATTCGTTTCGGTCTCAATCTCTAACTCTAAATAACCATCCCAAACAACTACTCAGAAGAAGAGGTGGAACTGGCCATAAAGGCTTCAAAAACATCAACAGCCGCAATCATGTTGAGGCACTTGGACCGCTGGAAATCAGATACCTCACGCCCCATACTCAACGTGTTGATAAAGTCTCCGATTATCCCCAAGTATAGGGAAAACCGGTAAAATAATTCCAATACTGAAGTGCGGGAAGCCAGCGGAACAAGGCGCGTCCTTTCGCCAATCATAAAAATCCTTGAGTCCCTCCTTCTACCCATTCTCAAAACTCACCCTCGACCGGCTGAACACCAACACGGCTTCTGAACTGGACACAGCACCACATCGGCCCTATGCGAACTTTCCACCACCATCGCCGCAGGTGAGAGTGAGACCCCACGAGAGGTCCATCGTAGTAGCTTTTGACCTCGGACATGGTCAGTCACACCATCCTGCCTCAGGACCTTCTTCAGAGCACCCTGCCAAACCACATCAAGAGATGGCTAGCTAACTATCTCTCAGGCAGGCAGGCAGGCCAAAGTGGAGTTCAGTCACCCTCCTAACGACCTGGACCAAAGTGGTCAAGATGCAGAATACCCACCACCAATTATCCTAAAATCCTAGGCGTCACGTGTGACTCCATGTTTACATTCTCCAAATACTCGGATGATGTAATAAAAAAGGTCGAAACAGCAACAAGGTTATAAAAGCTATTGCAGGAAACACATGGGGGAAGGAGAAGGAGACAATATCCACCACCTACAAGGCCATAGGCAGATCTATGCTAAACTATCCCACCTAGCATTTGGAAGATCATTAGGTGATTCCTCACGTTGGTGAGTCATTTTCGAGCCCATTTGATGATTAAAAGGAGATTAGTTTCATGTGCGATTTAAGGAAGACTCGAAAATGACTCATGCATTTGCTCAAAATGTGATTCATTCAAAAACGACTCGAAAAAGGCTCACAAATGAGTCGAAAATGAAACGGGTCAGAAAAACGGGTTAAAAACGACACTTCACGAAGAGTCGCGGCTAGGGTACCATTTTCTCCCGACAAAAGTATCATTTATGATCAGAAAACGAGCGCATTTATGACTATTTTAATCAGACTGAGGACTCGAAAAAGACTCGAGTGTGATCACAAATTTCATAAATTGCTTGCTGGGATGCAGCCCCAATATGGTCTCCGACATTAAGCGACACCAAATGGCGAAACCTCCACTTAGCACAAAACGCTGCACTGAGAGTAGCCACGGGCTGTCACATAATGACCCATCCGGACCAAGAATCTTGAAAATCGGGAGAGGTTTACTCCCGGGCTCGAACCCGCTAAACTTTTTGCGCTCAGGTTCACGGATAGGCTTCGTAAATTTTATGAACCTGGGGTTCAGCCTTAAACAATGTTGATTAAAGCACAATATCTTGCATATTGTTGATTGGGGCAGAATTCTTTGAGTCGTACACGATATGAATGGAACAAAAAGCAGCTGTAAAATGCCATTGATGATGAGCCTTGAACATCACTTTTTAAATAATACTTTGAAAATTGGAACAAATGATCTCTTAGGGGACCGTAAGTAATGATAATTTCGAAGATTGATCTTTCATGGAAACGGCCCTTAAGTCCAAGATTTATTTCATTAATACTGTCACTTTACATTTAAAACAAGAGTGCTGCAGTCGAGTACCCCGACAGCAAAATATCCTGTTCCAAGAAATGTTGTTTTTGTTCGGATCTTATTGTGGTTTTCAGAATTCAAACTCAGATTTCAAACCTAAAAGTTGAGGCTCTGACATTTTTCCGCTGTTAAATAGAGGAGGAAGAATTTCTCTTAATCATAATTTAAGCGTTCATAAAGACAGACAGACAGTTTTTCGCTGTTTAAAGGTGGAAGAGACGTAATTTGCAAAATCTAAAACAATCTCGATATGGGTACGGTATACACCTACATACATACATATACATACATGCAAAAACTTGTGGCTCTATCTCTTATAGTCTCCGAGATCAACGCGTACATACAGAGTAAAAAGGTGGAAGAGACGTAATTTTCAAAATCTGAAACAAACTCGATATAGGTGCGGCAGGTGGGTATACACCTACATTCATGCAAAAACTTGTGACTCTATCTCTTATAGTCTCCGAGATCAACGCGTTTATACAGACAGAAAGACGAACAGACGAACTTACGGATAGACGGAGATGCCTAAATCGACTCGGCAAGACAGTGAATAATAATACCAATTAAATAAGTGCTTTATAGGATCGGAGAAGCTTCCTACTGGCTGTTACATACATTTTCACAACTTCATGATCTCCTTTTCCCAATTTTAATGGGAACAGATTATAAAAACCATTTTGGAGTAAACAATTAATCTTAACATCTTCTTCTTAGGTAAAGATACACTTCCTTATAGGGAAAAGTTAGTTTTAATCAATAGCTATTATAACCGGAACTGCATTTAAATGTCAAAGCACTTGTTGAAGTTCTTTAAGAGATTATTATGTACCAAGAATGATGATTCAAAAACTGTAAAAAAAGGAACATTTTTATAAATTCAAAATCAAAATATTTTAATATTTTTTGGTCTCCGTTTTAAGTACGGGTTCGTGCAGTAAAAATTCCGACTTTCCAAAACTCCGAACCATTTTGCAGCCCTGCTTAGAGCATGTATTATACTGCTACAAGGAGACTTTTTCTAAAATCGGGACGTAGAGTACCTTTTCCGGGCTTTAAGTAAGTAAACCAGCCCATTTGTAGCTCTAAGTTCACTATTAAAAAAAAATTCCTTAACCCATTTCTATTTTGTTTTTTTATTACCTGGGCGTTCTTTATCAGCGCATTGTCATAGCCCTCGGAAACTTTAAGGAAATGCCCCTTGTAGTCCTTAACCTGGTTGATGTCGTCTTTCACAAATACGTTGAGATTCTTAAGCACCGTCCTGCTGGCCTGATCCAATAGTATCGTATGGAATTTGTTCATTTCCTGGCGCCATAAAATAAACAAAAATCAAAATTTTTGCGGATTCGCTCAGTTTGTCTGCAGGGACTTACCTGAAAGCAATGAATCAGCTTGCCCAGCGCATTGTGAGCGTTTTTGTTGTCAAGAAAATGCTGCTGCAGATCCCACAGAGACATGGCAAAGGCGCTGCGACGTACACAATCGATATCAATGAATATGCAATATAGGAACATGCGGGAGGGGGTGGAGGAGGAGTAGGAAAAATGAAACTACGCAGTATTTACCTCTGATTCTTGACATACTCCTTGCCAGAGTCGACGGCCACATTGCACAGTTTGATGATTTTGTCCAGCCTCTGCTCCAAGTGTTCGATATCGTTCTCCTCCTTGGACACAAATTGTCTGACAGGGTGGAAATTGAAGACATTAGCAAAACATGCGGGTGATGTAAACAACAACAAAGGAATACAAATGATAAAAACAAATAGAAGAAAAATAGCTTGTGCAAAGCCAAAGTTTAAATACCCTAGAGGTTTTTGGATGTGAAACAACAATTTTGGTAGGTGTACATTGCCCCCCTAGAAAGTGGAAACAGGGGGTGGGCGCCAAGAACAAATATGTTGGGAACAGACAAATAATGGGGGTTGGTCATACATTTTACCCTCCTGGGAAGTGCTTTAGGGTGTTGGAGGACAATTTTATAAAAATTTAATTTTTGTATGGGGACCCCCCGAGTTAGGGGAGATAGGGGGTAGATGCCAAGGACAAAAATGTCGGGAAGGGAAAAATAGTAGGGGTTGTTCTTATATTTTTCATGGCTAGGAGGCACTTTTGGAGTGGTAGTCAAGTGACAGTGGTACGAAATAAAAAAAAACATGAATTTTTCATCAATTTTGTATGGGAGCTCCCCTAAGGAGGGGAGACAGGGGGTTGGTGCAAAAAACAAAAATGTTGAGAGTCAAAAAATAATGGGAATTGGTTATACATTTTATACTCCTAGGAAGAGTTTTAAAGAGGTGGGGGGCAATTTTGTAAAAATGTAATTTTTGTATGGAGACCCCTATAGGGAGGAGAGATAGGGGGTAGGAGGAAAAAAATGTTGCGGAGAGAAAAACAATGGGAGTCACTGGTAAATTAGACTTCTCTAGAAGCAACCCCTGGACAGCTATGACCATATTTATCAATTTTCGACCATTTTTCGGGAACAAACTCGCAGATTGAGAGGCTGGAGCAAGTCGAAATAGAAAAATCGTGCACTAAAACATGCCTAGTGTACAATTTGATGTTAGCGTCACGCTGTCACGGCAAACACACACATATAGTGGTTGTTGTTGGTAATACTTCCCAGTCGGACTTTGTAGATTTGGTGGGAGAAAAATTCACGTATATAGTTAGTACATTTTTTTTTTGCATGAAATAAGTCCATATGTCAGCATGAAAAGTAAACACATTGATTTCTGAGGTTGTCTCAAGGCTAAAAATCTGCATTAAATAAACGGTTCTTATTTTCTCAGTAGTTGAGATCGGAAACGAAGTAGGAAAACGAGTTCAGCACTGAACGCTTGCTAAACGTTGGGCAATCGTAAGGGAGAAAAACGAAAAACCCATGAAGCCAGCTCGTTTTCGGCTTTTATGGGCGAAAGAGAGTGACAGTTAATACTAATAACAATTATATAATTGCAGTTATATCCAAGGACTCAATTAGATACATGTATTATTATTATCATTAATTTATCAAAAATTGTATTAATTTTTTTTGTTTTGCTTAAAACAGGTTACGTGTTCAAAAGCTACAAACAACAATACATTTCAAGGCCAAAACGCTAACTAACACATCATTAATGAAAGCCAACATGAAAGGCACCATGGCGAACTTCAATAATAATAGAAGTAGACAAAAAAAGTTGTAGTACGTGGGGTAATATTTATATGTCGGGAACTGTTAAAACTAATATCAATAGTTAAAATCTGGTAATACTAAAATAAAGTTCGACATTTAAATAAAATGGATATTTCAAGATTATTTTTCACAACTTTCGACGTAGATTATCTCAACAAGAGCGTGTCGATGAACTCAGTACTTTGTATGTCAATAAAGCACAATCAAAAACACCTGTATATCGCTGGTAAAGTAAATTCCATCGTGGTCGTAGTTCTCTCAGCGACGAATTCAGTGAAGGTCGTCCAAAATCGGTTGATGTGGCAGAAAACATCGATGCACTGATAATGCAAGATCGTCATGTGACATACCGTGAGATTGTGGCATCCCTAAACATTAGTTCCACCAACATATGTAAGTTTTTGCATGAACACTAGGGTATTTTTTTTTTTCACAAAGCGAAATTTACAGAAAATTCTAAGAAAATTTCAGCAAGAAAACATGGTTCTCAAGTTTAATCTTAAATGAATTCCTAGCCCGCGCACATCGATCTTAAGTTTTAAGGACATTCAACGGTTTTGTCTTTTCCAACTGGACTTCAAGAAAATCATTTATTTTTCTACTTAGAAATCGTTTCTACTAAAGCACGGTACGGAGAACGCAAAAAAAAGAGCTCGCAAACGAAAAACTCCATATAAAAACAAGAAAGTCGGTCAAGCTCGACTATGACATACTCTGCACCCTTACACTCGCATTTGGTCACGAGTCAAACGGCCAGTTAACACACCCCGCACAACGCGGTGCGCTCTCTAAGTTTCTCTCTCTCACTAAGATTGCGTCTCTTGAACGGAATGTTGCGGTTATGGGTGGGGGGTGTTAGCAGGCCGCTTTTTTGCTCATAACTTGATTATCGTTCATCCGATCTTTATCATTCCTTCAGCAAATCGATAAATAATATTTATTACTAGATATCTCTAAAAGATACGAACCATCTATCATCAAAACTGTGGAAGATATACGGACAGACGGACATGGCTGTATCGACTCGGCTGTTGATGCTGATCAAGAATATATATACTTTATAGGGTCGGAGATGATTCCTTCTAGCTGTTACATACTTTTGCACAAACTTAATATACTCTGTGTACCTTCGGTACAGAGTATAAAAACGTAAGACCACTCGCAAAAAGTTCGACGCCAGACGTTTTACTCTTTGTACGGAGAGAAACAATAAGGAGAGTAGCAAAATCCACACGAACGTCGAACTCTGAATTTGTGGATGGTATGAACAGCTGTTCGATTTTTTTTTTGGGAGCCCAAAGTAATTTTATTTATTTATTTTGACGGTCAGAAGCGAAAAAAATGTTCGAAAAGAAAAGAAGAAGTTCATGGGGAAGAAAAAAATGTGCTTATTAAGACCTAACAAATAAGAAGCATTTTGATGCAGTTAACATGGAGAGCCTCCAGCTCCAGCAGCAATCCGCAGTGCAGAAAAAGCTGTAACATAGTTGTTGCTTGCCCGGACCAATGCTGATATACAGCAACTACATCAATACTTAGTTTTATAAAATAAAAACAATAAAGTAATGAAAATTTATTAAATTTTTTATTGATCTTGCAAACCATGAGATTAGTATCGCATCTGGAGAGGGTGCTTCACTTTGGAGCCAAGTGCACAATCCAAAGAAGCAGTTAAAACTGTTGGCGCTCATAAGGAAGTTTTGAAAGTATTGTGTCCAACTATTGTGTGAAAGTACGACCCACAAGGGGCATGATGACGAGGGACGTCATGACATGCTTAACAGACATCCCTGTGGACCAAACCCGTCGGACGGATAAGCAGTAGCCCTAGGCTACTCACATCACAGTTGGCCACCTTGCGGGAGATGGTGGTGGTTGTGCGGGGATACCTACATCGCGGGTAGTCTCAATTTGGTTCTCGACGTGGAGTTGCGGAACCGGGTGCTGAGACCCAAAGATCATAAGATGTTTTAGATGGACGTCGCCCCTCACCACGGGGGAATTATCACGCCCGACAGTGTGCTTTTCAAATAAGGCAACTGAGACGCTGGTGTCTGCTTCTTACATCCTCAATTTCCTCCTCTTCCAACACGATTTGTTCGGTATGAATGAAAACGTGAATTTCCAGTCCCAAAATCAGTGATTTAGGGAAAGAGCTGCCCCTAGCTACGCCCTTGGGCATTAACGATGCTTTCAAATTATTATAATTTTTTTAAACAAATAACAGCTGGAAAAGAGCTCGAAAATACCAAAAATAAAATTGAATTTTTCGGGGTTTTTGGGATTTTTAGTCTATTTCAGTGCACTATTTTGTTTTTAGGTTCCATTCGCGCAATAAATGACTTTTTTGGGCGCCCAAACAGTTTGGAGTTCTCCGTACCGTGCTTAAGAAAATAAGGTATTGTTGAAGAAAATCTATGGCTAAATACCGTAGCTGAGACAAAATCCTTAAAAGACTTTAAAATTTGAGGTTGATTTCTGCGGGCTAGGAACTAATTCGTTTGCAAGGTTAAAGCACATGGTTTTTATGGGATTCATGTCCGGAGAATGCGCTGGCCATTCTAAAAGCTTGATTTTCTTCTCACTGAACCACTAACGACGGGTTCTTGACTCGTATATTGCAGCATTATATTACTGAAAGGTGGTATCCGGATCCGGCTCTTGCTGCAAATAGTCTTCTAAGGCTTCATCCTATAAATTTAAATATTCTCTGAATTCATGCGACCTGTGATCTTGCATATCGGGGTCCGATTGTGATAGCTAAAAGCGATCAAAAACATCACAGAGCCTCCACCAAAGTTTCGGGAGGTCGAAATGCGCTCAGACGCCTTAATGTCGTGCCAGTAGTATCTAAAATCATTTGGCCCATTCAAATTAAACTTTTTCTCATCCGAGAATACCACATTTTTTTACTTCTCCCTCCAAGACATGTGGCGTTTGGCAAAATCCCTTCTGGTTTGTTTATGGTGACTTTGTCTTAATTTTTTTCAAGATTACAGGTCGCATGAATTCAGGAGACCAATTAAATTTATTGGATGAAGTCTTTATTGACTTTTTAGAGCAAGGGCCAGACCCGGATTGCATCTTTCGGCAAGAGAATGCTGCAATCAAGGGCCATTCGTGAGTGGTTCAGTGAGAAGAAAATCAAGCTTTTTTTTATCGATCTATCGATGATTGCCTCAATCAGAGTGGAAAAAGTGCTCGACAATTGTTTTGAGCGTATGCAAATATGCATAAATTTCATGGAGAATATTTGCTGGGTTAAAGTAAATTGTTTTGGAAATTTGGTTATTTAGAAAATCGCACTAAACAACCCACTATTTTTATATATGGTATCCATTAAAAATAGGTAAAAGGATTATCATGAAGTTGTGGATCAACGTCACCAAAAGTCCGTCGAAATCAGAGACTAAAAATTTAGAGCCAAAATTATTGGCTAAGTTAGGAGCGGCACAGATTTTAAACCGCATTTTCTGGAATAATTGGAAGATTCTTCAAAGATTCATTTTCTTAAGGGAATCGCATGAAAATCCTATAACTTTTTTAATGATAAACTCATCTCGAAGCGTTCCGAGATTTTCTGTCGGAATGTCGAAACCAGCTCCTACTTTAAACTCTATTGCGACGGTCAAAGGATGCCATCTCCTGTGAAAAATACAAACGGAAGAATACATATATATGATCGGAGATGCTTCCTTCTAAGCGTTACAAAAATGAAAACAATTTTATAATACTCTCTGTAAGAGTATTAAAAAAGTGTCGACACAGCGTATGGGCCAGCTCCAATACAAACATTATCCGCACGCTTAATCAAAGAAGTGCAGCGCAATGGGTGAGGCGGAGACAAGGAGGAGGGATGCTGGCAGAGCTTAAATGGCGTCGCAGCCTGTGGCTTGTTGTTTATGTTCACACTTTATTAAAGCATTATTTGCGCTTTCAATTCCATAAAGGCTTCATCAGAAGCTGCAGAACTTAGAGGGGGGAAACTAGTTTTGCCGAGGGGGAGAGGAACCTGTTGCTGAATGAAAGCAAAATTTGGTTTGAAATTGAAAACTTTTTGTGGTTGTGTTTTTGTTGTTTATGCGGTCATGAGCGAAAGCTTTGTCTTGGGGCAAGATTTAAGCAAGAAGACCCAATTTAAGTGAAATCTTATCAATCGATTTGGTTGAAAGCAACAACAACAAAAAACACATTCCATAACAATGACAATGCCAAGTGTAAAGTTTGTTCGATAGATGATTAAGCTAGCTTTTGAGCTGAAATTGGCAACAAGGGATGGGTGGAGTGGAGCTCGATAGCCAGCCAGTCACGCTACATGAGGTTGACAATGAAAACCAAATGCAAAACATGCAAGCGGTAGTAGGGGGGGTGGGGGTACGTTTGCTCACCTGAATCTTGGGGAATCCTTTAGACATTCCTCAAACTCAATTGTGGCGCGCATTGTTAAAGCCAAACACACACGCACACACACTGACGCCCAGTTGGCACTTGCACTGTTGGCTATTTACTAATTAAAAATTAGAGATAGTCGCTTCTTGTTTTTGTTGGCCTGTTGCTGTTGTTGCTGCTGCTCTTCCTCTAATCTCTAGCTCTCTCTCTCTCTTTTTAAATTGATTTGCGGTACTTGAGATTCGCTAAAATTGCGAGCAGCCAAAACTCCCTACATAGGCTGCCTCACATCCTTGTCAAACGCCAGGCACATGTGTCTAAAAATTCCTGGTCAAATTATTTAATTAGTTAAATTAAACTAACAACAAAACCCTCACAACATAAACTAAAACGACTTTCTACCTTAAATGCACTAAATTTGACTTAACGCCTCGTTCAGTTGTCAGTGTTGGTAAGCGCTTTCAAGTAGGATGCTGTGCAGCACTGTTGCCTCATTAGTGATGCCAGCTAACTGGTTAAATTGTTATAGTATATATTTATAGTTAAAATTTCAATCTTACATTTATATTTGCAAGATATATAATCCCTCAAATTTTCATAACGATCAAATTATAAATATCCGAGTTAAAAAATATTGCATAGTTTTCGGCTGTCTTCACTCAGAAACATTTCTTCCCATAAGTAATGGCTATGTCGAAGTCGGGCCGGCTTTAACTTACGCTCTCGTTTTTAAAATTCATTCGTAACAAAAATGTATTAACCATGATTTTAAATTCAAAAGTTATTATTTTGTACATAGGTACAAGGTACTGGAAATTCCAAATACCTTTTACCTTACCTAGGTATATTTTTTGACATTTACCTCTTACCTTACCTAGGTAAACAAATTGAAGTACTTTCCATTGTTTATTAGAAATGGCTGAAATAAATAACGATGTGTACAGAATTAATGTGGTTATCGCATCTGCCTCCACGTTAGGGGTAGATTTGTCAATCGTTCAATATTTACTACATATTTTTTCCGCAACCAGTTCAATAAAAAATGGTTTAAAGTTTGGTTTCTGTATTCGCCCAACTAAAGTCAAATTATATAGTCCTGCTCCCATTTTCGGCTTAGCTTTTGCGATCTCAAACCGGGGTTTCGACCAAATTTGACCTCAAAATCGTATAAATTGTGAAAGCGAAAATCGGAGCATGGCTCATAATCTATTTTTATGCATTTGGGTTTTAGTTATGACAGAAAAAAACTTTCGTCCAATTCGGTTAATTAGTTTCCGAGAAATTTTGGGTTACAGTGCGTCAAATCATGGTAAAAAATATCTCAAAAATTTTTTAAATAATTTTTTTTAATAGCAAAGTTTTTTAAAATTACGAATATTTTTTTAATTATGTTTATTTTTGTCGGAAAAAAATTGTTTTTGTGTTTATTTTTGTCGGATCTGCTTGAAAGATTTTAAGACCCTAATAGTAGGTTTAAGCAAATAAAATGAAAAAAAATTTTTTTTCATACCCTTAAAAATGCAAATTGTAAATTTAATAAATATGATCTCAACACATTTTATGTGTCTTCAGTTAAAGTAGCGGAAAATATAAACAAAAAAAAGCTGATAACTCGAGTAAAAAATGGCTAGATTTGCTTTGGCCGCTTTTGTCGTGTAACCCGCTAAACGGCCAGCACTGACTCTCATTTCATTGTTCTCTTGCCTTTCCTCGTTTCGTTTCTATTCTGTTTGGTGCTGCTGTGTTTAATTTTTTGTGTAATTGTAATTAACCATTAAGAAAATTATAAAATATTCCAAGCACATGCTCAGTGCCAGGCTATTGCCAGCGATCAGTGCTAAATGGAAATCGAATCTCTGTCAGAAACTGCCAAATGAAAGCACAAATATCAAACTCTCGTTCTCGTTTCGGTGTTTACTTTTAGTCTTTGTCTTCCTTGAGTTTCTTTATATATATGTATATGTATGTACATATTTGTTGATTTGCAAATTGAGATCAACGAAAACTTTACGTCACAGAGTGCAAGGAGGAGTAGAGTGAGAAGCTAGTACGTCAAACCAGGAAAAGGCGAGTCAGCGGAATGTGGAAGTGCCACAAGTGCGGCAAACCCGTTTACTTTGGTAATATAAACACCCACACACACACACACAAAGACATCACGCCTCCCATTAAAAAATTTATTTATTTGTAGCTGAACGTAAACAATCGCTGGGATTCGATTGGCATCCGGAATGTTTGCGCTGTGAGGAGTGCGGCAAGCGTCTAAATCCCGGACAGCATGCTGAGGTATGTAACTGCAGGCTCGGATCTAGGATTCGACTTTGGTGGGAGTTATGGGATCTCAAGAATATTATTTTTGAACAAAACGTGTTAATTTATTTGTACAATATAATTTAACTATAATATAAAATTTATTCTGATATGGCATTGTAGTTAAATCTCTTATACACAAATCTGCAAACCCAAATCATTATACTCTGTACCAAAGGTACACAGAGTATATTAAGTTTGTGCAAAAGTATGTAAAAGGAAGAAGGAATCATTTCCGATCCTATAAAGTATATATATTCTTGGGATATATACTTCTTATACTTGCAGGCAGATCAAGAAAGGAAAAGATCAAATTTAAAAAATCGTTATATCTCCCAACGTTATGTAGATATATGGTTTGTACCTTCTAGAGAGTGTTCTACAAATCGCTTTCGACCCAAAAACAAACGAAATCCTCTGGATGTTCAGTCGTTTAAATTTATTGTAATGATCGGATGAACTTTACTCAAGTTATGACCAAAAGAAGCGTTAATTTTTAAAGAGATCCGGTTCGATTCACAATTTACGGATGGTTAATATGCGAAAATTTGAGGTTCGAGATTTTTGGGCGAAGGTTTTGTTTCGAAAATTGGTTCTTCCCACGATTTATCAATAAAATATACGATAAATGTTTACAAAAAATAGGAGTATTGCGAACAAATAAACGAGCTTCAAATAAAGATTTACGTAATATTCTCCAAAGTGCTTAGGAACGAGCGTTTGACTAACGAATATGCTACTTCTACCAAACTAGCATAACCGAAATTTATGCTGCAACAAACTTATCGAGAGATGATTCGTTTTTGTCCTTTTAAATTAGGAGAATACCTCGAAGGCGTTAAATTTTACTAAGGTTTTGCAAATTGGGTAGGCAATAGTTCAGATTTTTAGTGGTCTATTCTTTTTGTTGAACCGAATAGACCATATTGGTTCGGAACAGGTTCAGCTATTTTATTCACGTGGTTTGGTTCAAGTTTCGGTTCAAAATAAATACCTATGTATATAAAGTCGGAATTCCGGGTTCTAACCAGTTCGGTTCAAAACCGGTTTGAAGCCCTGCTTATACATACTTATAATACTTGAAATTGCAAGACAAGTTTTGACTTGGCAAAACATGTTAACTACTTCGTCAGTTTAAATTTTGATATTTGGGTGAACGTTTCCCAGCGCTAGCCCTTTGTGTCCGTGATCAGACATATTGACTAGAAGGTAGGTAGATTCAGTTTTTTCAGTGCACTCTAGCCTTTTTTATACCCTTGTAGAGGGTATATTAAAATTGTCCAGATATTTGTAACGCATAGAAGGAAGCATCTCCGACCACACAAAGTATATAAAATATTGATCAGCATGACGAGCTGACTTGATATAGCCATGTCCGTCGGCCTGTTTCTAGATCATTTGTAATGTTGTTATATTTCCAAAATCTCTTTTCTATAAAGCATAGAGTTTTATACCCTTGTAGAGGGTATATTAAAATTGTCGAGATGTTTGTAACGCATGGAAGAAAGCATCTCCGACCACATAAAGTATATATATTCTTGATCAGCATGACGAGCTGAGTTGATATAGCCATGTCCGTCTGTCCGTCTGTTTCTATGCTATCTCCTCCGTCAGTTTTAAAGCTATCTTAACCAAACTTTGCACGAAGCCTTCTGGTACAAATACGCTGCACATTTGTCGAAACCTGACGGATCGGATGACTTTAGCATATAACTGCCATAGAAACGATGGGTCGAAAAAGTAGTTTTAGTAAGAAAAACTTTTTGGTCTTCATCGCAAACGCCCCCATACCTCGTAATTATAAATTTTCTATGTTTTCACATAATTTCACTTAAATTTTCTATGCTTTCGCAAAATCGGACAACTATATAGTATAGCTGCCGTACAAAAAATAGTTCTGAAAAAAAAGGCTTTAAGAAGAAAGTAGCATCATTATACTTTCTAGTTATGAATACTATCGGTTTCCACACAATATTGGGAATTGGGATTGGTCAAAATCGGATGAATATATCGTATGGCTGTATATAACGAACTGGCAAGCAAATGGTAAAAGTATTTGCGCAATCTATTGCTGAGTTTGGGAAATAGCTCAGCTAAGAATGTTCTACGAAAATCATTTAAAACCTTAATTTATATAAATTAAACAAGCTACAAGGGTATATAAACTTCGGTCGACCCGAAGTTAGCTTTCCTCTATTTTTTAACTCTGAATTCTTAAAATTTTTGTGCCACAAAAAAATTTCTTGATTCAGTTCGATTTCCCTGCAATTGTTCAAAGGTAATTGTTTACTTTAAGGTAAGTAGCTCCCAAAATTCTGAAACTAATTTTGAAGAATTTACGTGCAAAAAATAATTGGCGTTCAACCATGAATTTTAAAGTTTGCGTTTTCGCCAATACAAATAAATGCTCGATCACATATGCTTTTCGAATTCAAAATGGAAAATCTTCTTTATCTATATATAAGTCGTACGTTTGTTTGAATTTGAGTGCGAATGTGACAAAAACTTGACACCTATTGGAAGTGTGATGAACTCTTTTCCACGCCACCTAACGAGGTGAAATTGAAGATGCTTTTTTTTAACGTGGTTTCCCCAGGAGACCAATTCTACTTAAGCCCCAGAAAGTGTTTTTTTGTCAGTGGTGTCTTCAAATGAAGGGCCTAGTCCACTGTCATCCTCCTATTATAAATCGATATTTTGTGAGGTGAACATTTTTTTTTTAAAATTGCGCTTCCGGCGCTTGTTTTTTTTTTTTTAACAAATTTTGCATATTCAGAGAAATGAATGCCTTCATTAATTACACTCTCATACTTGGGGTGATACATCCGCCCAATGACCAAGAAGGTCTCGTGTATTCTTTGAGGATGCGAAGGATTCGTCTTATGGAAATGGATTCGACGGACACCACGAAGAAATCGCTAGAGCCACTATCCGCCAAACACCCACTAGCCTACCAGGCGACCACAATTGTAATTACGACGACCAATTTTGGTCTCGTCGATTTCAACAATGTGGCCGAATAACATCGAGAATAATAAAATGGAAAATTTTATCAATGCTCAGATGGGACCCGTCCGCTTTGCAGGAAATTGCTTTGAACCTTTATCTTCTTCTTCTCGTTCTTGTCTGGCGGCGCACCTGACTCGGCCTCGACTCGATTTAATAATGCGTGCCATATTAAATCCTTCGCTATACATCGTGTTACCATAAAAACTCCCTTCTAGCGTCCGGGCCTAGCGATAGGAATTTCTTTATAGAATACCGGCAATCGGTGCAGCGAGTTTCCACGAATAGTCCACTTTTAGTGTAAATTAAACTACAAAAGAGTTTATTTTTTGCGAAAATATTGACATTTATTTCAAAAGAATATGTGATCGAGCATATACAGGGTGGTCCATCTAGTGTTTGGAATTTGAACTATTCATAATTTGACTTTAAAAACGTCAAATGTCATTCGGAAAGCGACTAATATTTAGTAAAAACTTTGACACTTACGAAATGGGTCGCTATTCGCTTGAAGAAAGTTGGAAAATATTAAAAACATATTTCTATAGTGTTGAGTCCTCGAATCAAACTGTGCGAAATTTGAAAAAAACATTTAACAAAAAAAATGTTCCGAAAACTCAATTTATGGATCAATTCGTGAAGCGAGTTCGTGAAATTGGAATGTTGGTGGATAAACCAACCCGTGTACGTACTCGTCCGGTACCTCGACCGAAAACATTGCTGCGGTTGCTAAAAATGTGCGTGAACAACCATCGACGTCAACTCGCCATCGATCTCAACAATTGTACATTTCGGGCACTTCTTTGATGCGAATTTTGCATAAAGACTTTGCCCTGAAGCCATACAAAGTTCAATTGGTGCAGCAGCTAAAGCCAATTGACCTTCCCAATCGTCTACAGTTCGCAAATTGGGCGGATGAAGCACATTTCCACCTAGGTGGTTATGTTAATAAACAAAATTGTCGCATCTGGGGCACAGAAAATCCGCATATCGTCGTCGAGAAGCCAATGCACCCATCACGTGTCACTGTTTAGTGCGGATTTTGGTCTCGAGGCATCATTGGTCCATTTTTCTTTGAAAATGAAAAAGGAACCACCGTGACCGTGAATGGTGAGCGCTACCGCGCAATGTTAAGTGATTGGTTCTTCGAGGAAATTGAAGCGGAAAACTTGGACGATATTTGGTTTCAACAAGACGGCGCTACGTGCCATACAGCGCACGCCACAATCGATCTTCTGCGCCCTATCTTCGGAAATCGAATAATCAACAAATATGGAGATGTGAATTGGCCGCCAAGAAGCTGTGATCTGACACCGTTAGACTATTAAGCCCCATACGGACATCCGAAGCAACAAGAAGTTTCATACAAAATTTGAGGAAAGAAGAAGCAGAAGTTACAACTTCGCCACTTGAACTTTTTGCAAGTACGGAGATAAGAATTTGAATGTCACCCTTAACAGTCAATGTTACGCTTAACAGCACATTTGTGGAGACTATGTAAATTGGCTGTGGGAGTTATTGTGCTATGAGCAGCTGACGCAGCATTGAGAATGCACCATATTAAGTCACTCTGAATCTAACTGCATCGATCAGATGGAGTGCTTTTAGTTCAAGTTTTTTTTTAACAAAATAATACAAAAAGCATGGCAGAAAGGCAAAAACGAAAGAGTCGTTTGGAAATGTTATCGCATGAAGGAATATTTCTTAAATTCTTTAATGAGAAAAATTAATTTTTAAAATTATAAAAAATAAATTTCTTGAGTTTTTATGATGACATCTGGGTAGACATCCTTCATGGGTGTGCTTTCGAGGGCTTCTGTGGATGGGCTGCGGGATCGGCTTCCAAGCCGGGCTCTCGCAGTGTCGGCTGGGCAGGATTTAGCGCCCGCACTGGGGCCGAGGCGAAGCCGATGGCCGTGTTGTGCCGCAGCTGGAGTTGATTTGATGTCGCCTTAGGTGGTTGTGGACGGCATTCTGACCCAGGTGAACCCGGGCATCACTGAGATGGACAGCTTACAGGTGTTTTTGTAGCTGCTGCTGCATTCTAGGCAGGCCCAATTGAGAGCCATGGGATCTTTCCCACCCCTAGCATTTGGGCTAACATTTTGTGAACAAGGCTTGGGGAGAAGTGGCCAAGTTTTCACAAAAAAGCATCTTGACATCCAAACAAAATACAGTTGATCAAGCAGTGTGACCCGCCGCCAGTTAAACTAAAAATATCACATACTTAAATTTTCATCGTAATTTTTTCTTAATTCTGGTCGCACTACTCTTACGTTCCACGGTGGCGAAACATATGACGAAGTTAGCTAAATTACGAACGTCGGATGTCCGTATAGGGCTTTACCGAAACAATTGAAAATGTTCTCAAAAATTCGGTGGATCGAATGTTCTACTGCTAAGTCAGCCGTAGTGGTCATTCGACCGAAATTATTTTTCATAAATAATTTTTCATAAAATTAAATTCTAATTTTTAAATGGACCACCCTGCATTTGTATGGGCAAAAATGCAAACTTTAAAATTCAAATACAAGGGAACCATGGTCGACCGCCTATTATTTTCTGCACGCATAAATCGCGGTCCATCGAGAAAAATTAATTCGCGACTTTTAGAAGCAACTTACCTTTAAGTAAACATTAACCGTGTTCTCAATTTCGAATGAAATTGCTCTCATTTTACTTTTTGCAAAATCCCACGCAAATCCCAATGGCACGCAACGCACTGTGTCATAGAACAGCCTCCTGGGTAATTACCAGGGGCATGAGACAAGCAAAAGCATTAATAGTGGACCACAACCTAAAAAGGTTCCACAAATTGATCTCACAAGGAAAGAATGCCTTCAGGATCCTGACAGGGCTCTACACAGGCCACTTCAGGCTGCGGGGTCATCTGTACAAGCTGGGAATAGTAAACACCCAACTATGTAGATACTGTGAAGAGAAGGAGGAGTCCTCAGAACATACACTAGCCCACTGTGCTGCTCTATCGAGGCGCAGATTCAACAGATTTGGGGAACACAGCTTACACCCCAACAAGATAAGTAACCTAGAACCCACGAACAACCTGACATTCGTACAGGAAATAGGGCTGCTAGGAGAGTTGTAAACTAAGTATGGGGGCACAATCAGTATTGGTCACTGTTTGCTATTCCCCCAACAACAAACTATAACTATACTTTTTGCAAAACACCGGTCCAAGCGAAATTGACACCAAATACATAAGAGAGAAACCACAAGTCCAAGCGAAACAATCGAAAATGGAACAGTCGAAGATTAGAGAGACTGACTTTTTCGTTTTCGCGGGCACAGTAAAATTCTGGACACATTAAAACTAAACTTAATCTAACTTCGTCTGTGCCGAAGTTTTAATACACTTGAAAAATGTCGCTTCAAAGGTTAGCGATTTCGAACAAACTTCGCAGATCAGTTTGAAAACGTATAATTTTAATAATGAATGAGTTTAAGAACGCTAGCATTGAAAACAAAAAAGTTTTTCTCACAAAAGCTCATTTTCCGAACGATCTTTTCTATGGCAGCTGCAAGAAGTAGTCATCCGATCCGGTTCCGTGCAGACAAAACTAGACTCCGTGCAAAATTTCAGCTTGATAGCTTCACGTAGAAACAGACAGACGGACGGACAGAAAAAGCAATTGACTCAGCTCGACATGCTGATCAAGAATATATATACTTTATGTGGTCGGAGATGATTAATTCTATGCCTTGCAAACTCCTGGGCAAAATTATAATACACTTTTCACGTGTATAAAAATTCATTATAAATCAATTAAAAACTTAATGCAAATCAAAATTCACTTACAATTTCCAAATTAATCACAGCATTAAGGAAAATTAACTTTATGTACATCCAGCGCAACTGTACGAGTGCGTAATTTGGCAATTATTTTTCATTTCAGCCACAAACAATCATTATTACCCTTGTTTTTTTTGACATACCGTACCAAGTTTCACAGTATTAGGCTAATGTAGGGTATATTACAGTCGACTCACTTGATTTCATATATTTTCCTTCTCTTTGATTAGCATAAAGGAGTGCCTTATTGTCATGTGCCCTGTTATGGAGCTCTGTTTGGGCCACAGCTCTTTGGACATGGCACGCGTGTTGAATCACACAAGAGTTATGGCTTGGCTAAATCTGGTCAGAAGCCAGCTGGTGCGCAGGTGAATGGACCCACACTCCCGCGCGATCATCTGGAGTCAAAATTAAAGGTAAAGTTTTGAGCCTAAAACTTAAACCATGGATACTTTAACCAGTTTATCCCCATTTTTCCGCCAGGTCTACAATCAATTCTACGACAATAAAAGCCTGGAGATACGCAGTCGGGAGGTTAACAACCGTTTGATATTGGAGGGTGCCTTGCGTGTATATTGGGGCGTTCAGGGTGTGATTCACCTGAAGGAGGATGACGATCAGCGTACATTTGTAGTGCGCAAGAGGAACTCTTGTCGCGTATCCAAAGCAGCGGATGTAGGTTGGAATCTAAAGTCGTGTTTCTCTGATTAATTACTTTTACCCTTACAGGACAGCAGCTCGGACAAGGAGAACGAGGCCAGCGAATCGGTGGCGCCGCCCACAACCACCGCCAGTGAAGTAGATCCTCTATCCACAGACGTTTCGCTCTCAGAGAGCATGACCTTTGATTCGTGCAGCTTGAATGAGATTTCTGACCTGCCCACCACACCCGAAGATGCCTCGGCCAATACCACAGCGGAAAACAGCAAACAACAGGCCAATGGTCAGGATGATGAAGAGACCACCACGACGGACTCTTCCAGCACTCTTGTGGAGGGAACCACAGCCAGCACCAGTTGTGTGTCCAGCACATTACCCTCCAAATTGGATCATCTAGAGAAATTGGATTGGGATGACATTGACGATCTGCTGCAGGTAGAGCGTCGTCACAATGACAAGGATAAGATATTTGAAACAATGCCCGTGAAGCTGCCTTCGTCATCCTCACAATCATCCAGCGATAGTTCACCCAGCAAGACCAGCTCTAACACCAATTCCAGTTCAACTGCCACCACCAGCAGCAGTTCGGATAACTTTATGACGGCCACAGGCTCATTGACTGCCAATACCAATACACAGAACACCACAACTCTAAGCACCACTAATACCACGCTGGACACCACCACCAACTATGAGACCCTCGATGAGGCCACTCTCAAACCCATGGACTTTGAGGATTTCAAGCGCAGTGTGCATCTGGACTATGTGAATGGCACAAACTCCTTTCAGGAGCCCAACGAGGGCACTTTGAAACGCAATCAGCCCATTGATCCCTCACGCATCAACGACTCGCTGAAGTTCTATGGTGAGAATTCGGCAATGAGCAAGAGTTTCAACTGCGAACATGCCTTGCGTTCCATAGATCCCAGTCTAATCAACGACACCTTCAATTTGCGCAACAGCATCGATTCGCCTTCACGCTCATCGCAACGGAAATATGCTTTACAGAAGAGCGGATCGGCAACGGCCACAACAACGGCAGAGCATAGGGCGAAACCATCATATCAGCCAGGTCGTCAGCTCTTCGAGAAGGGCATCAATCGTTCGAAATCTGGACCCAGTTGTTTTATTTACTCGGACAGTGATGATGATGATGATGCCACTTTGAGACCTCAACGCCTGGCTACTGTAAGACGCAGTGATGTGCCTCAGCGTTATATACAAATCCAAATGAATTGTTATCCCAAAGAGAAGGGCGACGTAAGTGGTGACGGCACCAGCGTGTGTGACTCCATAACCAACAGTGGGGCAGTGGCTGGCGATGAGTTAACCCAAACCGATGGACTATCAGGTGCAACAGGGGAGGCTGAATCCAGCGAGGCTGGTTTGCATGTAACCGAAGATGGTGTGGTGCTAAGGAGACCGCCGCGTACAGGAGCCGCGGCCATTAAACGCCGCAGCGGCAATCGGCGGTGAGTCTAACTTTGATTTAATGAATCTAATTTAATTCATCTGCAAATTTTTTAGTTCGCGCACCAAACTGAAACGTCGCTGCTCCATCAATGGTCATTACTACAATCGTGAGACTTCATTTTTCACCCCACCCTATGGCTCTCAGATGTCGGTGTGGGTCTCATCGTTGGTTACCACACCAGAGGTGATCAATTTGGTGCTGGAAAAATATAAGGTGGATAGTCCACCCGAGAATTTTTCCCTATTCATAATGCGCGACAATGGCGAGCAGAAGCGATTGAAGAATGATGAATATCCTTTGATAACGCGCGTCACACTGGGACCGCATGAGGATGTGGCTCGCTTATTTTTGGTGGATGCACGTAAAACTGATGAAATCAGGTAAATATATAAACCAACAAGTCAGCAAAATAAACTGTATATCGAATCTACTTTTTAGTAATGAAGTTGCTCAATTTTTGAATCTATCGTTGCCTGAATGTCGTGCCATATTGGATCGTTATGATCAGGAAGTGGCCCGCGAGGTGGCCAAAATTAAAGAAAGGTGAGTATTTTATAATATTTAGAATGCAAATCGCTACTGAACCGAACCAGATCGTACCCTAACTCTAATTTGTGATATTAACCGGAAGTGGTAACGGAAATCTAGAAATTAATTGTTTCGACTCATTTATCGAAGAGTTTTTATTACTTATTATTAAACTTTTTGAGATGTATGTAGTGGTTCTCTCTTAATCCTACTTTTAGCATTGCGTTTCAGTTGGCTATTCACCGATTTTATAAAGATTGGTACGGGTTTTACTCGTTCAGAGGATAGCCAAAGTTTGTTGTCAAACTTATTCGAGATCCCCATTCGCCTATTTGACTGTTTCGGGGGTGTCCTAAAAGTCTCTAGAAAATATTTGATCCAAGAAGAGAAGCTGAAGAATCTCACTCACACTAATACATTGGTGAGTCCAATTGTGCTATATGGATTATAGTTCAAGACAACAAAATTTCAGCCTTGTTGATATAAAATTATGATAAATTTACAGTAGTGCTCGAAATAATAAGCGCTACACCAATGAAAACTGAATTCGTCTCATAAAAATATTGGAATTATTTTGTATAATTTATTCTTTTATTACTTTAACAGCACACATAATAAGGTTTTTATAAACGCAAGAATAAATGACGTGCTTTGTCCTCTTGTCTTGTTGTTTTGGCAAACTTTGTTAAATTGAGTCGAAAATCGGCTGTTCGAAAAAGTAAGAAGAACGAGGAGACTAAGCTAAAGCTATATTTACACGACCTGATCACTCAGCTGTGTTTTCGTTTGGGTTGCTATCAGCCCGTGTAAACAGGCGTCTGAGTAGACATGAGGCTACTCAGCTGAGCGATAAGTTGATATAGAACCGGTTCTATTTGGCTTGCTGCTGCAGTGTGCTGGCCATGATACAATCATAGTAGGTATGGCGCTCCCTCAGTGTTCTCTCTTAGCTCGGGTCATTTTAGTTCAGTGTAATTATGTCACTTGAAACGGAAGGCTGTGTCCATGGTATACTTAACAAGGTAGCCGACCTCGCTCTCTCACAACTTCTTATATAAATGTCAAAATGAGTGCAAAAGAGAGCGAGAGCAAGAGAGTAATGAATTTCTGTACTCGCTTGAATCAAATCAAAGAAATTTGTACGTGCATGCAAGATATATGTACATATGCAAGTTTTCTGCTGCAACTAAGACCAGCATACCTAAATAAATATGACATAAGAAATACATTTTAATCTATGTTTATTTTTTTCTACTATAATACAATTTTTAACAATTTTTTGTTGCCTACTATCTTCTGCTTTTGAAGCTTAATTTTTTTATTTAAATACTTAATTCTAAAGAAAATTCATTTCAAAGTTATTTCACAACTTTTCTTGCATATAGAGCAGTATGGGGGCATAGCAAAACCACGAAAAGTCTCAAACTAAACCAAGAAGCAGAACACAAAAAATACTTTCGCGGAGATGCGTCGCTCACAACTGTTGTTTACAGACTGACATTTAAGAAGGAAGTAAAGAGAGCGAGTGCGGCTACCTTGTTAAGTATACCTTGGTTGTGTCCGCGCGTGTCATTTTTTTGTTGTTTTGATTTTGCATTTAGGGGTTGTTTTTTTGAGCAAAGTGATCTTGTTGCTTTTGTTGATGCTGCCGTTGCATAACAAAATGTATACACACTTCAAATTGTTGTTTTGTTGTTTCAATTAACAAGTACCAATAAAATTTGCTTATGCATATATATATGTATATGTATGTAAATCTGTAACTGAATTTAAAGCATGCTTTGTTTTTCCTTCTACACACACATAGTACATTTATGTGTGTTTGACGATTGCGCTTGCTCTCGCGCTCTCTGGCGCTCTGAGTAAAAACGTTCAGGTCATTTTCTGCTCTGACCGCCATACCTTATATGGTTGTATCATGATACAACCTACCTAAAGTAGAGCATCCACACACGAATTTGTTCGACGAATTTGTTGTGCTCGACGAAATGTTCATCGTTAGTGGAGGTGTTTGTGACAGATTTTTGTGTTCGACTTTTTGTACGCAGAAAATAGAAACGTTTCTATCTTGCGTGTGTTCGTGCGAACATGTTTGTCAATGGATGGGAACAAGTGCACGAACATCATTTGGCAAAAATATTTGTAGAGTGAACACGTGCCCAAATGGGCAACGATTTGTGCCAGGAATTTATTGAATGCACCCAAAATGATGAAATAATGCTTTAAGCTAATTTGTATAGCCATCTAGGCCATGATTGTGTTAGTTTTCGATGCCATATTTTCATGATTACTCGTTGAGATTTTCAAGCAAATGATGTTCGCCTGGTTAGTGGGCAAATGAATTCTTGTTTGACAAATTTGTTCGACGAACAAATTCGTGTGTGGATGCCCTGCTTTACCAACCTAATAAGAAGTTATGTGTATTATTTTTACAACTTTTGCTAATAGTACAAATATCAACGTCACAATGTTCATATGAACCCGATGATTTCAATGAACCAATGGTTCTGTAACTGAATCACATTTGAGCTTCTCAGGCATGTGTAAACGCAAAACTGAGTTGCTCAGATGAGTTTTTTGACACTCAAGTCTGACGAAAACTCAGCTGAGTGATCAGGTCGTGTAAATAGAGCCTAACTTCGTTTGTGCCAATGTTTATAGAGACCCCTGCAAATGCTGGTTTTAAAATATCAGAATTAGAGGACGCTAAAACTAAAATTTATATTTAGCAAACAAAAAACATACCCGTCAGGAATGCAATTCATTGGAGCAAACGCATTGTTATTGCCCTGAATTACCAGCAAAAAGCTAAATACATAACTTTTTTTTTTGACAAGTAGCCTTTTTCCACCAAAGAAATGAAGCATCATTTCTTGAAATGACAAGACATGAAAAAAATTATATAATTTCTTCCATACGATTTGCTTTTTCATTTTACCCTTCATTTCTTAAAAATTATGGCATTCCTCACAAAGGAATTTGGTATTTTTTTAAAAAGTACTCGCTACTTTCTTGCATTACTCGTTACTCTCTGGAAACAGAAAGTATCATCACCAATAAACTGTTGATTTGAATTAAATCAAAGATATATAGATATTATATGTAGTATCATATATAGTGTCTTTGATTAAATTCAAATCAAGAGATTATTAGTGATACACCTGAGTGTATCGAGTACAGCCTGAGAGTCCCGAGTACTTAATTAAAAAAATAACATAATCTTCCAGGGCGAATGACATAATTTTTAAGAAATGAAGTTTGCTCCGTAAAGGCTCTCTTCGAATTCGTTTTGAAGCATCTTTAAAACGCCGCTCGCATTTGTGCTTCATGAAGTTCGCCGTTTTGTTCGTACATTCGTAAATTTTTTTATGCAATTTATATTTAGCAATCGGCAGCGTGTTATTTTTAACAATATCAAAAATAAAGCAAAAAGCCGTAAAATTAATTAAGGCTGCACTCGAAGTCGCGTAAAGGGCTATCGGAACCACGGACTTCGTGGCTCCGGATGAATTGCTAGTCATTTTAAATTTATTGAACTGCTGTGAGACAATTCATAAATTGCCGTGCTTTATCAATCAGCTCGTGTTAGTCATGGACTTAAAACTCAACCCTGCATCGAATCTATCGGGATAAGATAAAGGGAAACTATCGAAAAACTTCCTTGACCGTCGAGGACATGAAGCTTTGCCGGCTTTGACTTCCCCCCCTTAAACCTCTTCCCCTACAAACAAAAACTTAATAAGGAACTTCCAGACGTTTGCTTTAAATTAAGTGTAACTTTCTGATTCAACTGAAAATAAAAACGTATATTCGCCATAATGTTTTTTTTTTTAAAAACATTGTGCTGATATATTTAGTTAATTTTGCATCAAAAGTGGACTATTAGTCTACTGCCAACTTTCTCCAAAATATTTGAAAGAATATTTCTTGGAAGAATGTTGGCAGTTAGCGCGGTCGAAGATGCTATACCTAACCATCAGTTTGGTTTTCGAAGAGGACACTGTGCGCCGCGCACTGTGCATTTTGAAGGCATTCGAGAACCTACAATATTGCTCTGCCGTCTTTCTGGACATAAGACAGGCGTTCGATCGCGTTTGGCACGAGGGCCTGCCATTCAAGCTTAAGTCCCTCCTCCCTCCAGAACAATATCTGCTGATTCGCTCCTTTCTCCTGGGGCGCCGTTTCACGGTTGAGCTGAGAGGCGAGCGATCAAGCATCCGTCCCATTCTTGCAGGGGTACCTCAGGGTAGTGTTCTCGGACCGGTGCTATACTCTCTTTTCACCTCGGATCTGCCGTATCCAGTTGCACATCGCACCTTTATCGCCACGTATGCTGACGATACCGCTTTTCTTGCATCCAGCACAAGTCGCAAATGAGCATCTGCTAAGGTCCAGCAGTTCCTGGATGGCTTTGGTCGTTGGGCGAACCGCTGGAACATAGCTATTAACCGTTCAAAAAGCCAACACTGCACCTTCGCTATGAGACGCGGGAAAGTTGCTCGAGTGCGACTTCTTGGGTCAAGAGTCCCATATTTGAAATCTGCGGTTAAATATCTTGGTGTGACATTGGACCGCCGCCTGACCTGGAAAGCACATGTGGTACGAGCAGCAGCTACAGTAGCAGCTAAGGCGAATGAGCTTGATTAGCTTCTCAAGCCTCGTAGCGGACTTTCGTTGCGATCCAAAATCCTTGTTTACAAGGCTGTTATCATGCCTTCCTGGACCTGGGGGATCCCGCTATGGGGTACGGCATGCTCCTCTACACTGAAGAAACTTGAATCTTCTATAAGCCGAGTACTACAGCGCATTGCTGATGCTCCCTGGTATGTGAGGCATACAACTTTCTTGGATGTTTTGCCATTATGCGCCCAAATCAATATGCATACTAGTAGGTATCATGACCGACTGCTGGCCCACTCCAATAGACTTGCATCTGAATTGGCTACAAACAGGCTCAGAAGACGCCTTAACCGACGACATCCCTCAGACCTCTGGGTCCATGGAAGGCGTCTCTCGGGCAGCCTCATCAACTTGGCATAAGTGTCCCCTTGGGACTATCCCCTACTAATATTTGCACGCTGCTGGTTTCTCCAGCAAGATGACAGGTCACTCCCAGGACCTGTGCTGCGTGTTAAGTTGTTATCCCAGGCGTTTGCCGTGATGTCTAAGCCCCGTATAGTAACTCTATGTAACTATTTGTAAATAGATTAAGTTCTATGTATCAAGTATTCTCCTAGCTATCATTAAACAAAAAAATAGAGGAAAGCTAACTTCGGCTCGACCGAAGTTTTTATACCCTTGTAGCTTGTATGATTTATATAAATTAGTAGACCCAAATATGTACATTCGGCCAAATGTACACATTTGTGACAAGGCCTCCTATATACATTTTCTACACCCAATTTCTATGCCAGCTATACTATATAGTTGTCCTATCAAACTTGAAAGAATTATGTGAAAGCATTGAAAACTTATAATTTAGAGGTTTGTGGACGTTTGCGTTGAAGACAAAAATGTTTTTATCACAAAAACAACATTTTCGGCCGATGGTTCCTATGGCAGCTATATGCTATAGTCATCCGATCTGGCCGGTTCCGGCAAATGTGCAGCGTATTTGTACCAAAAGACTTCGTGCAAAGTTTGGTTAAGATAGCTTTAAAACTGACGGAGGAGATAGCATAGAAACAGACGGACAGACGGACCGACGGACAGACGGACGGACAGACGGACATGGCTATATAGACTCAGCTCGTCATGCTGATCAAGAATATATATACTTTATGTGGTCGGAGATGCTTCCTTCTATGCGTTACAAACATCTCGACAATTTTAATATACCCTCTACAAGGGTATAAAAAAAAAAAAAGTGGACACTATTTGACTAAAATAGTTGTTAAGCTTTTCAACACTTGCTAGTTTCAGCTTGTTTCGATTTGAGCTTAGCGCAAAATTTAAGGTCGTTTCAAGGTGTATCCAAAATGCAAAAGTTTGTTTTGCCCCAATTTGATCTTAGACTGTTATTAGACTGTTAGTGTAAGTAGTTGGTCGATGTGTGGTCAGAAAATTACGCCTCAAATGAGTCCGACACGATACACACAATTTTGGGATTCGTCGATACATTTATCAGGCTAGTTACACACTTAAACACTCGCAGCTTACTCGCCTTGTTGTTGTGCACTAAGAACTCAAAAACAGAAACAAAACAGCTGCAGGCTTTATGCTGCCAAAATCATGCTATCTCTATCTTAGCTCTCACAAGTTGTTGTTTTTGCGTGCTTGTAAGAGTTGTGTTAGTCGTGTACGAGCTGTGATCGCCCACAGCCCGCAGTAGATCTTTCACGCGGGTATTTGTACTTTCAAATACATGAGCTCGCGTATACAATGATCCTTAAATACACGAGTGCATTTGCATTTTTTGAACGAGCTCAACGGGCTACGAGCGTTGAGTTTACTTGTATTGCATTTGTAGCACGGGTAAACGAGCTTACTCATGACAGCTTGTTGCAGTTCTAAACAATTGCGCAGTCGACACCGCTTCTGTCAAAAATTAGTCAGCTTGTTACTCTCACTTACGCTCTCTGTGTACTTTTGGGAATATGTTCGTCTCGCTCTAACGACTGTAATTTCGAAAAATTTCAAAATCTCAAGAAAGTGTTTTAACAATATGTCAAAACTCATATATTCTCAGTACAGGAGCTTAAATGGAAAATAAATTTTTGATTCTTGACAAGTTTGTCACGCTGACCCCGAATCTGGTTCTAGAAACATGTCACTAAGGAGTTAACATCACTCAAAATAGAGAGGCGATTAAAAATTAGTGTCTATATTAAATTTTCTTTGCTTGCATTAAGGCTATATATGACACTTGCCGATATTGTTCCTGGCAAAAATAATATTGGCGACTAGATGAAAAATCAGACTACCAACATTAATTTACATTTTTGTCACGTTTTCGCAAGCCTTGTCTCGTTATTGGTCACCAATATTGGCAATTGTCGTATAGGCATAACCTTTAAACTTCAGTCACATTTGCTTACATTTGCAGAACAAATAAATTGTGAATTACATCACAAGTGATGAAATAATAGTTAGAGATGATATGAAGCAACATCGACTGCTCTCAGTACAGCAACATTCGATTGTTCTTAGTTCACCAACTATCGATTAAAAGTGTTGCCATACTGTCAAAGCTAAAATAAAGTCTTTTCAATTTCAATCGGCTTGGGTGACGTTGTGTAAATTCTCACGGAAGAAAAAAAAAAAATGAATATGCCGAAAACATCAATTACCATCGCATCGGTGTCCATAATTAGCCAACGGTTCATTCAGCAAGATATCCAAGAAGGCGAATTGGCTGAGGAAGTACAGCATTATGTGAGCAAGGATGTTAATGAACTATTTGCCGCGGCAGCCACATATGCCAGGCAGCTAGGTTTGCCTAAGGTGCAATTGTCACATTTAATGCATGTGGACCTGGACATCTTTATAAATTTGCTGAGATTGAACACCGAGGAGGAGGGGCTTACATCAGAAGACGACGAGGACGACGACGATGACGTCGATGAGGAAAATGAAGAGAACGACGAGCAGGAGCAAAATGAGGAAGTGCCGCAAGCAATGACTGAGTCGCGTTCCGCCGCCTTCGACTTCTTATTATCTAAACCTAACAACTCGCATTCGTCTCCTCGCTGGCAAAAGCGTGAGCTAGTCTTGGTAAAGTCCGAAAAATCCAAATTTCCCTTAACCAGTGAGAAACAAAGCATCTTCGAAATGTTGATTGACTCCTGCATGGGCAAAGATGATCCCAAACGGATGCTCGCTTTGCAATCCCTGTCCAATGACCCATCTCTGGAGTGCCTTTTGCCCTTTTTAACCGAGTTCATTGCCGATTCTGTGCAGTTCTATATCGTCCGGCCAATTCTGACAGCTCTGTTGAATGTGATGCGTATGGTACGTTCTCTGCTGCGCAACGTCACCCTCAGTCTACATAAATACCTCCATTTGCTTATTCCGGCCGTACTCAGTTGCGTGTTGAGTCGTCAGGTCTGTGACCAACCCCACCTGCAGGATCATTGGGCATTGCGGGAGTATGCAGGCAACATAATGGCCGAGTTGGTACGTCACTACGGCCCCACTCACAGTTGCATCTTGCCCCGAGTGATCGGAGTGTACAATGCAGGTATTCGCAAGCAGCCGCTGTCTACGCTCTATGGTGCCGTCATTGGTCTGGGCAAGTTGGGCAACCATGCTGTTCGAGCTTACATAGTGGAGAACCTGCCCCACATATCCGCACGCATTGAACCCCATCTGACGGCCACGACCCAGGAGACTAAAACCTGCAGGTACATACGACATCGAGTGCTGAAGATGTGCACACCCATTCTGAAGAATTTGCATACTCCACCCGATGTTCCGGAACAATTTCAGAGGTACTATGGCTCCTTGGGTCCTTCGCTGTGTGCTGCCGTGGTTTTAGCGCGCATTAAGGAAGAGGAAGTAGCCGATGCGAAAGCAGAGCAGGAGAAGGCCGTCAGGTTGGCGGCTGAGCAAAATAGTTCTCCAGCAACTAGAAGAATTAGAATGCCGAAAGGAATTGTCTCAGTGGCTAAGGCTCAAGTGAAGCAGATGGATACAAATTCTCTCAAGCTACCCCTTAATAAAGTTGGCGGGGCTCGCCCGGGCACGTCTAAGGAACGAGATGTGATGGATAATAATATATAATAATTAACATTATATACAAATTACATTTATCGACTGTTTTTGTATCAATAAACACAAATCCAATAACAAAAAAAAAATGTAATAAAAATGTCGAGAATATACAAGCTCCTAGCTTAATTAGAATTTTTTTTTTATAATTCGAATAAATCCAAAAAAGGTCTTTGTGTGTGGGTTCAAGGAGATTTGTTTATATAATATAAATTTTTGATTATAATATCTCGTAAATGGTCGCCTTGAGCGGCTACGGCGAATTGAGCCCGTTGTTCAGTATTTTCCATGGTTTGGGCAAAGTCTTTAGAACTCACATAGATGCGAAACGTAGTATATCAAAATGCCACAATGCGGAGATATTTTTGTCGCGTCGCGTCAAATACACTTGTATTTGTACGGGTGAGCAAAATGTTCGTTAACGAACTCAAACAGACTGAAGACAGCAGGCTGATAATAGCCCCAAATAGCCCCTCAAAAAGAAGTCTGGAGGCGTCAAATCAAACGGCGAGGGAACAATGACCTCAAAAAATGGTTTCTGTGTGGTGGAGCGCCATCTTGTTGAAACCAGTAGTGCACCATAGGCTTTCGACGAACAATAGGCATAAAAAAGTTGCTTATCATATCGCGATAACGCTCCTGATTGACAGTAACCATTTTGGCCATCTTCAGAACGGCCCAATAACCATTTTAGCACGAACGCCGCACCAAATAGTGACTTTCTCATCGTGAAGAGGTACCTCAGTGGCATAAATACGGCAATTCTGTTTGTTTACTGTTCCACTCAACTTGAAATGAGCTTCATCGGTCATGATAATTTTGTGCTAAAATTGCTCGTCATCTTCAGTCATTTCGATGACCCTTTGGGCCCATTCCAATCAATGAGGCTTATCCGCAGGCAACAAATTTTGTGTCAATTGAATCTTGTACGGGAACAATTCCAAATCAACACGTAAAATGCGTCGTAAAGTGGTTTGAGGTATGCCTAACTGCTCAGAACGGCGATTTTGAGATGTTCTTGGCGAGTGCAATATTGGGCTTGTTCAGCAGAACAACTTGCTCCCTGATCAAGTATAAATTTTCACTGATCCTTCTGCTGAACTCGAGTGATGCGGTATCATGATAGCCAATTTGAAGTATCAAGACAGAGGAGCATGTATCGAAGAAATAGTATGCTACTTTGAAATGATACTGCTCCCACCAACAGTAATTGTGTATCGATAGGCATGCTATCGGTAACAATATGCGCATTTTGTGCATTGATTGCAAAGATAAGCTTTTTTATCGGCTTTAAATAACTATAATAAATTCTAAAATATAATTAAGCCTAATTGTGACTTCGTAGACGCAAAATTCATGTTGACACGGAGCGCTAATGTGTCTACGCCGCCTTTTCAAAATTCATCGCCTCGGGGCGTTGTTTAAAATGTAGCACTTCGTTCAGCAGAAACTATTTGATGCATAATTTTTTTCTGATACCTGCTCAGGGGTCAATTATTCTGCTGAACACGCCCATTGTCATCCGATCGCCTTGGTCGCTTTTTATTTGGCATTTTTGCATTAGAAAGAGCATCACCAGTTGTAAATCTTTTGTACAAACGTTGCAGTTAGAAGTTTTTTTTTTTTTGGGGTAGATAGTCTAGTTAAGCTGTTATGATCGCCACATGAGAGCGTGGCGTTAAATGAAAAACCAAGATTGACAGCTTAGTGAACATACTCGATGGGACAGTCACCAATTTTTAGCATCGGAAAATGTTCTGAATTTAACATTTGGATTTCGATGGGCTAAGCCCAAGACCTTTATCTTTCAACCATTTGTTTATACATTGAAGCTCACTATTGCACAAACATTCAGTAATTGGACTTAATATACATTTGGACACCAATGTATGCTGATCATAAATCAGGATATTTTTAGGGTTATTAACGAAAAAAAGTGGGTGTAATGGGACGCCCGGTATGAGCGAAGCTCTTTACGACGATAAATCTGAACTCACTGTTAAGTCACTATCAAGGCATTGTTTGGGCACCATCAAGTTACTGTTAACTCACTGTTAACCCACTGGCAACCCTCCCACTCCACACACCCACAAACACACAAGCCACCTGCTGCTACGGCAAATGATAAAAGCGGTTGACATTGAATTTTGTAAAAAATGCAAAGACAAGGCGAACCCAAAAGAATCTATCGCAAAGACAAAAATTTTCTCGTTGTAGTCCCCCAGTCGAACGTTCGTAAAAGAGCTTCGCTCTAAAAATACATTAAGCAGAGTTTCAGTAGTATTAGTGAAGTATGTAGGTGGGGTAGAATTGACCAGCTTCATTCCTAGAGATGCCATTTCATCAAACAGGTTATGCTCACATAACATGATACTGTTTAGATAGCCGGCTATAACTATATCAGTATATTGCAGGCTAAGTTCAGATATTTGGTCAATCACGTGATTATAATTCAACATATTTTTCCTTCCCAAGCGCTGCCCTAAAATTTTAACTTCGATCTCATTCTGCTCTATCTTCCGCATTTTTATCGGTTTCCGCACGTTTCCACTAAACCCAAACAAAAGAAAGCAATTTAGTTAGCTGTTTGCATCCTTGATACTTGAAGTTATTCACAATTTTCCATCTCTTCGTTACAGATTCGCCGAGTTGCGTCGCCGCATTGTGACGCGTATGGAATCTCTAAAAGTGCATCTATAAAACGCAAAATGCAAATGGAATCTCCAGTAGAAATAACAAACGAATTGTTTTTATCAAAGCCATAAGAAAAGTGAACAGCAGCTGGAGCGTCAAGCAACAGGAAAAAACAACAACATATATTTTTATGTAGCATTTTAGACAAAATTACGAATTAGCAATCCAGTGAACAAGAAAGCTGCTCGCAGCTGCTCGCTCACAACTAACATTTACATTATACTGGCATTTCCCCATTTTGTAGGCAGTGTTTTAAGACTTGTAACTAACCAAAAAATAATTATTAATCCTCTACACATTACCATACTATTATTTTCTTCCACAATCAAAATTGTATTAAATAGTTTTTAGACCATGCCAAGTCACAGAACAAATGGGACTTACTTAATATTGCATAACATGGACTTGTTGATTGAGAATCATTGGGATATCGAAAATAAAATGTGAAATTTGTACAAGAAATGGGAAATGCAACTGCTTAAAGTCTCCCCCCTGACCAGCAGCAAAGTTGGCAAAATTACGGGCCCAAAGTGCAAAGAGGCGGAGAAGCCGTAGGAGTCACAAGTGTGAGTTGAATATTCAAAAAAGGCAACAGCAGCAGCAGTGGGAAACGGCGCCAGCCGGGCACACAAAAACAGAATCAAGTGGTAACGGTTACGGAGAAGGGAGCAGAGAACATATGAGAGGCGGAGACCATCAAAGCACAAGTCAATGATGCCATTATAATAGAGGAGCAGAAGCCAGGACTTCGAAAGTAGGCAAACACAAACCCCAAAGCGTAGCCCATGTGTGTGTGTGCGTGGCTATTAATTTGAAACTGACAGAGCCTACGGGTCCAACGTGGCTGGGAGTTTGCTGTTGGCCAGCCTGGGAGGCGCTGATGCTGACGCGTTAAATGGTTACGGGGTTTCCCGGCCAGCAGCAGCATTGAGCGGGCCAAGTATGCCAAGCGCCAATACATAAAAATCAACAGCCAGCGACTGGCAGCAACAAAAAAACTTAAATCCATTTGGGATGTAAAGGCGCATTAGGCGCCACTGCCAGGTTCACGACCCGCTGCCAAATTGCCTGCTGTTGGGGACCAAGCAATTATCGCCTAAGAGTATGCCAGCCACAGAGACAGAGATTGAGAGAGAGCGACATTAAGAGAGAATGGAGAGGAAAATCGATTTTGTTTGACTGTTGGTGTTTTGTTGGTGGCAGCCTTCTGGAAGGGCTTGGCAGTTGTTGCTCAATGTGGGAATGGGATAGCAAGGGAGAGCAAATTTGTAAGAGAGAATCACAGATTTAGTGTGCGCAGGCGCAATGCAAGACACTGGGAAAAATTTGCAAGGAGAAATACACAAAACTAAATCATCTGTAATCAAGGATGCCAGCAAACCAAACCATTTAAGTTAAACAGGCAGGGGCTTCCCCATTTCTTTGGAATTTCAGTTTTCTATTTGCGAACCGAAGGGCGTCAACTGCGAACGTCGGAAATCTGACCGCTTTGTTAATGCAGCTTTTGTATGTTTCATCGTTTTCTGTTAGCCAGTCGCTTGAGTGCCAGTTTCTGGCTTAGATAGGGAGAAATGAAATGATAAATATCTTCTAGAACTGTTTTTAGTGAAGCTTAGAATGCTGAACAATCGATTTCAAACATTTTTATGGAGACTTTTTTATATATGAATTTTTTTAATTATTATTTTTTTTTCTATCAGGTGAAAACCATTCAAAATGCTACAATCAATATTGAAGACAAACGTCCGAAAGGTCTGCAATACGACGAACATCTACATTTGCAGAGTTCACACCATTGACGACTATGAAGAACTGGATTTTAATGAGATCAAATAGATATTTCATAAAGATAGATAAAAACGAGAAAGGAAAGCTAACTTAGTCCGTGCCGAAGTTTTAATTCACTTGAAAAAGCGCGCTCCAAAGGCAAGCGATTTCGACCAAACTTCGCAGATCAGTTTGAAAATATTTAATTTTAATAATCACCGAGTTAATGAACGCTAACATTGAAAACAAAAAAGTTTTTATCACAAAAACCCATTTTCCGACCGAACATTTCAATGCAGCTACAAGAAGTAGTCATCCGATCCGGGCGGTTCCGACCTATTAGCAGCGTGCAGCTAAAAGAAGACACTGTGCAAAATTTCAGCTCGATAGCTTCAAAACTGAGGGACTAGTTCGCGTAGAAACAGACAAACGGACGTACGAAGCTCAATCGACTCAGCTCGTCATGCTGATCAAGAATATATATACTTTATGTGGTCGAAAATGATTCCTTCTATGCGTTGCAAATTCCTGGTCAAAAATAATAATACACTTTTGAAGTGTATAAATAAAGATAGCAGCTTAAATGGATAGTTTTTAAATATCCTATAGATATTTTAATATCTTTTTTTCGAAATTAAATCGACATCGAAAAGACCCAATGGATCCCAAAAAAAATAGTATCCAGTCGAAGTGGATACCGAAAAATTCCTGAACCGAACTTGAGTTGATAATTAAAAATGCTTTTTAGAAATCCAATCCATATAGCGATTTGGAGAAGAAAGAAAAACATTAGTATAGTCGGAAAAGGGGAAAGCAAATGCATTTGGAAGATCATTTTAACAAGAATCGCCCTGATGAGTCCTTTTTTAAGCTCTTTTGAAGATAAAGATATTAAATTCATGTTCGATTTAAAGAAGACTCGGAAATGACTCATGGATATGCTCAAAACGTGATTTATTGAAATACGACTAGAAAGAGAATCGCAAATGATTGGAAATATGACTCCAATTAAGTCAAAACTGATGAGAAAAACGGGCTATAAACGACTCTTTAAGAAGATTCTCGGCTTGGGCACCATATTCTCCCGACAAAAGTATAATTTATGACTATTTTAATCAGACAGAGCTTCCAGACAGACAGCTTCCAAAATTCAAAGACCAGGCACATATGAAAGACTTTTTAGAATACCTATGAATGATAACAATAAGGAATGTGGTCCAGTCGACTTTACGACTCATTTATGCACATAGCTTGGTAATCTGGATGCGTTATCCTGATCTAAATTTTGACCGAATGTTGAGGCCGTCTATGAACCCAGACTCGAACCAAAACCTTGGGTTCGATTAGTACAGGAACCTTCTTTTCTGTGTAGGAAAAATATTCATAAATACAAAAATATTTTTTTTTGTCTTAAGAATCGTTTTTCTACGAAAAAATTGAAATTATTGGTGAAGAAAATCTATGGTTAAATACCGAAGGTCACAGCTAAAATTTAAACTCTACATTTTTAAGCTTTAGTAAATGATATAAATACATTCAAATTAACGAACTTCTACGATAGGATACTATGAAATAACTTGATCTAGTCAACCGTTGGCGTTACGAATAATGATATCGGGGCATAGATAATGAAATAGACGTTGTAACTTTATAATGCTCTCTTAACGGTTATTTATAAACTGAGTGCAAAAGTGTACCGAAATCAGAATGCAGATATTGAATTTTTTGAGAACTGAGAATTTTTGAGAACTGACCTTTTCAGAACCGAAACATTGCACCGGTACAGTTTCGGTAAGCGTAACGCCCAAACCGTTTTAATTCATGTTTGAAATCGGTTCAAAACTGTACAACTGATTTGGTTCGGCTAAGGAATAGGGTTCGGTTCCAAATCTGCATTTAGTCATTTTAAAAAGTACTTTACATTTTTCGGTAAACATCAATTTTGGAAAATTATATAAAAATTCGGAAATTGAAAAGGGATATTAGGATTTTTTCGAAGAGCTAGGAAGCCAAGTCGATAGCATAAGATAAGCTATTATAACCAGTGCCGCAAGCACTAAATCCCCGGCTTGCAGGTTCGAAAAAAAATGGTTAATGTTCGAAATTTGAGGTTCGAGGTTTTTTGGGAAACAGTTTTGTTCAAATTAACTCAATTTTAATGGGTTCAATATTCAAAATAATATTCAGAATTTACTTTCCTTTGATCGGACAAAACCAGTTTTAAGATGGAAAAGTCCGATCAATTGAGACTTTAGTCGATGGTACGGAACCTCAACACTAATTAAGCATAAAATTTGGAATAAAACTCCACTTTAGTTGTGAGACGATTTTGAGTATTTGTCGCAGTATATTGAACAACAAAGTCGCTAGGTTTTAAAAGTTTAGAACTGGTTTGTATACGGTTCTGAACCATATCTATCAGTAACCGATCCTTTCGAAAATGCTGAACCAAACCAAAAACCAGTTTTGGACGTATAGAGCTTATCTTTAGAGAATGATACTTGTAAATTTGGCTATTTAAATCGTTAGTAAAAGATAAGTTTTATCCGACTTTCGGTTAAATTAAGTTTCGCTGTTCGACCCTCAATTGATCCGTAGCGATGTCGGACTTGTATAGCTCTTTAGGATGACATGTCAACCATTTTAAAACGCAGTGACCTCTTAATATACCTGTCATAAAACTGCATTGCTTTCTTGAAAGTTGCTTATTAACTTGTGCGAGTTTTTCTTTACGGGACGATACTCTCAGTATGCTGTAGTGCCTCTTTATCTTAATCCAACATATCGTTTCCGTTAATGCCCTGGTGGCAGACAATTCAATCGAATAGTGCACTGCAATGTTTGGACAATTATATAAAGTTTTTAATGTTTTCTACACCCAAAAAAATGTGTATCATTATCAATTTGATATATTATATTTGTCTCAAATTAAAACTAAAATCAGAATCAGTTTTTTGGTATCAATATAATACTAGAATTTGTTAAATTGATATTTTGGGTATTAATTGGATCGTTAGCCTTTTAATTTGATACGAAAAGTAATAAACATGAAACTGAACATTTTAAATGTTAACAAACACAAGTTCGAAAATTGAAATGTCGAAATCGTAGCATTAATCAATACATCAGTAAAAAAAATGGGTGATGTCAGCGGTACAACTACGTACATTCTAAACCAGGGGCCAGCAAAACACACATGCTCATTTTGGCTTTGCTTGTGTGTTTAGCCACACAAGAGCTCGCTCATTTAGCGCTTCTTTGTTGTTGCAAAAGAGAGCAGTTTAAGCTCGTATACTGTCGGTGTGTCGCCGTCATTGCCGCAGAGCGCTGTTGAATACACTTTGGACTGGGACGTGAAGGACTCTGTTCTAAACTATGGTCTCGACGCCACGTCTTGCTTATGGATGACAGTCGAGTGGTCTAAGGTGCCGTGGTCTGTGTGTGTGTTTCAGTCTTCGAGGTCCCGAGTTCAAATCCCAGTTAAGTAAGATAAAAAAAAAAATGTTAATGCTATCTCAAAATCAATCACAACTTTGAAAAAAGTGCGTGGGAGGGGGTGGGGGAACCAACACCACATCGTGTCTTTTCCAAATTGCTGGGGCGTGGCAAAAATGTAAAATAGACTTGATATGCCTGCAATTATAAGAAGTATATTTCCCATAAATGTCAAACCTCTATCTCTTACCATCTCTGAGATCTCTTCGGTCATACGGATAGAGACGGCCACGGCTATATCGACTCGGCTGTTGATGCTGATCAAGAATATATGTACATAATTTATAGGGTCGGAAATGATTTCTTCTTCCTGCTACAAACTTTTGCACAAACTTATTATACTCTGTGTACCTTTTTCAGCAAGAGTATAAAAAGTATTTCAAGAAAATATCAATTGGATTTTTGGAGAATTAAAGAGAAATTAATACTCAATAGTTTCAAATTGATGACTAAATATCATGTTTGGGAGCAATAGCACTGAAAACAAAAAAGGTTTTTTAATTAAGACAATTTTTCAGACCTTTCTTTTCAATGGCAGCGATGCTATACAGTTGTCCGATTTTTATAGGACAACGATGCAGTGCTGTGAGCTCGGTCCAACAGCAACCCCTTAACAGGCCCAAGTCAGTCAATCGGTCATAAAATGTGTGCTTCTAGAAGACCAAACTGTCGAAATGTTAGTTGAAAAGGTTGCAGACTTTATCGTGCTGTCGATCTTAGCATAAGCAGAGAGAGATTCAGTGCGAGAGAGAACGAGAGCGCATATAGTATGTCACATATATACATATTGTTAGGCGACATATGAAGAAGACCTTTTGAGTGTCTTAATTTTGCCCAAGGGCCGAGACAGACTTGTGAAGAAAAAAAAACAATAAAATGTGTTTCTCTCCTCTCACACCCAAAGAAAAGCAAAGACCGCTGCTAAAGGTTGTTTTTGTTCATCTATTTTTCCTACAAAGGCAAACGGGGGACGGATATTTCCGACCTCAGTAGAAAACTTATAAATACGAAGTTTGGAGGAAGTTTGCATTGAAAACAAAAATGTTTTCTCATTAAAACTATTTCGACTGAACTTCAACTAACTGAATTTTTAAACAATTTTTGTTTATTCCTTAATATCTATTTTGTCCACTTCAACATAATCCCCCTCGAATATAATACATTTAAGCCAACGATTCTTCCAATTAATTTAAAAATTATTTTATGTGACCTTGCTCCTCCTTCGATGCCGTCGTTATCGCCTCAATCGTGTCGTAGCGTCGTCCTTTCATGGGCATGTTTTGGTTTTGGGAACAGAAATAAGTCACAGGGGGCCAGGCCGGGGGAATACGGTGGCTGCGTCATTATTTGGTTATTCTCGAAACAGCGATCGTTGTACGGACATACCCAATTGCTATTCCAAAATGTTGTAATTAATATCTGTTGATTGTTGTTGTTTATATAGAATTATACTCAACCATATAGACCTTGAGCCAGCCAGAGGTAAACTTTGACTAAAATCAAAAACAGGTCACTAAACCCCATATACATTTTTTGGAATAGTTATGTTAATATAGGCATGTAGCAAGCAAAAAATAGTTGGCAAAAATCCAGTTAATATTCAAAATGGCCGGCCTTGTCAGCACAAGTGAGGGACATGTGTACCAATGTAGCGCCACCAACAAATCGAAAATCGAGTATACGTAGCCCGCGTAATTTCAGAATTCGCCATATTTTTTCAACAAGCCTCGTTCTCAACCCGGTTTTGACTTATGTATTATATTACAAGACCATCAGTATTACAAGACTTCGTACAAATTGTGGTTAGTATATGTAGCTTTAAAAGTGACGGACGGACATACATCTGGATGATTTTAATATACCTTCCGCAAGTGTATAAAAATTAGAATTTCGGGCTCCAACCTATTACGGTTCAAAACCCGTTTGCAGTCGTGGTTATAACTGGATACCAACAAAAATTTGAGCCAAAATATAAGAATTTTTCCGAAATTTGAATCGGGTTGAAGTATTTTCCAAGAGCATAACTAAGGCAACCCTAAGCCCAGTTAAACACCCTTAATCTTTCTCTCTTTCGCCAGCTCTTAGAATATTTGCTGGCGCTCTCTTAAGCTCGGTTGTCGCCTGTCGTGAAATTCCAACGCTGTTCGTGGCGGTTTGGGCTAGCTAGTGTCAGCCATTCAAATTCAACATCGCTTCAGTTTACGTTTTGGTCGCGTCGACTTCAGTTGAAACAACAGTTTCAGTATTCCGGCTGGAGTGCATCATTGTTCAGAACCGCCAGCGATTGCAAAAGCAAAGCCAAAACTCATTGTGACTGTGTGCGTGTGCGCGCGTGTGTGCGAGTGTGTGTTTGTGACAAATTTAGCAATTAACCAAACTCCAGCAGCTTCACAAGAATCACAAGCGGAACTCGTCAACGAGACGTAACATTAAACGCGCTTCCTTCTGCAGTTTCCTGAGCGCCGTCTTTTATCAGCCATGAAACGTTTGCCGCTGATTGCCAGCGCTTGTCTGGCTCTGGTGTTGATGTCATCCTGTCTGATTGGCAGCTCTGAGGCCAAGAAGAAGAAATACGTTGGCGAAACTGGCGGTGATTTTGAGTTTATCGATGAGGTAAGTCCCAAATGGCTTCACCAGAGTCTCGGTGACTGTCTCCCGCACTCTGGGACTGTCTGTCTGTGGCTTAATACATTCTAAGCTGACTGCTGACATTTTGCCAGCCCTCCAAGGGCCAAAGCTTCAAGAGTGTGTGTGTGTGAGAGTGAGTGAGTGGTGTTGGCACACATAACGCAATTGCGCTTTTATTTGGCCAACTTTTTACTTGTTAATACCCTGTACCAAGGGTATAATAGAAAACGAGCATCAACAGCCGAGACTTTATGAACTTACACATCTCAGAGATGGCAAGAGCTAGAGACTCCGAACCTGGTTTGTAGACTCCTTATATATGCAGACAGTCAAGTTTTGCCACAACCCCTAAATGCTCCACAATTCAAAAAAATGGTCCTAGCTAACCAAATTTTGAATTTTGAATTTTGAAATTTGAAATAATTGTAGTCATCAGCATTATTTATTGATCTATTAAATTTAAAAACGATCAGATAAAAGGTAATGGATCTATTAAGAAACAAAGATTAAGAGAGAGAGCGAGAGCTTGCAATCTTTCTAGGGAAGGGCCGGCCAGCCCATTGCCAACGGTGGCCGAAGTCACTGGTGCTTTTCACACAGACTCCAGCCGAACTTATGAGGTTGTGAATCGGTGAGCACGCAAGTAAATCGGTTACAACCGCGTTTGCTTACCAACACAAGCACATATTTCTGTCCTCTCCATTTGGCCGGCCCTGTTCTAGGGTCTAATACAGTCGTGACTGACCGACTTTCTTAATTGTTTTTGTTTTTGTGTTGCTTCATTGCTGAGGTTTCACACCAAACACAGCTACTTCCTTGTGGTTTTTGTTTATTTTTGTACTTTTTCAATACGTTTTCTGGCCCATGTGACATGCCAATTACTCACGCAAATCCGATTTGTAGTAGTTTGTACTCTGCGGTAGTTCGGGACCAGGTAAAGCTGCTCTGCATGACTCGCAGCACGCACCTAGCCGCCTAGGGCAAGCAATGAAAATCTAAGTCGTGTATTAGTAGCCAAAGTATGAAAGAAAGGCAGGAGGCAGGCACAAGAAAGGAGCCGGAAAATCAATAGCATTTGGCAACGCGTAAACTATGAAGTAAGCACTAAGCAGCTTTCAGTTTGTCTGCCCACACGCACCAAACCCCCACTATTCCTTTCCCACCCATCAATGGCCGTTAGTCACAGACGCAACGTCGTCGTCGTCGCATTGTTTTATTTTTTTGTTTCTGTTTCTTGCGCTTTTCCCGCCGCCTTCTTTGGCATATTTGCCTTTAGGTTTTGTTGTATTTTTCTTTTCATTTCCTTTATGCCCTTGTGTGTGTGAGCCACTGTTAAACGTTTCCACACTCCCACAAAACACACTCATACACACGTGTGTCGACAAAGTCGAGCGGCCTTCAAGTAAAATTATGGCAAAGCCCAAAAAGTTTCCATAGAATGAAAGCACTTTGAAATTTCCGCAACACATACGCAGAATTTTAAACAGTTTCCAGTCTACTATAGGTAATTTGTCCCATTTTTTGGTAAAAATCCAGTTCGAAATCAGGGCTGATTGTCGTAAATGCTAATTACTTGTCGTGTATTGATACAAGAATGTCCAGGGTGTTTCAATAAGGGCGGAACGACCGCCAATCCAACACGTATCCAATTTTCAATGACCATAGATCCGGCTATATTGGAGTGATTCCGACTTATTGGCATAGACATGGGATCAATGTTAAAACAATTCCGCCAACCATTGAGAGAGATAAGCATTGCCTCAAGCGTTCTCTATGAGGTACGTAGCGCCGACCTGCTCATATCGTTCAGTAAGTTGCAAGGCAACAAAATGAGACTTTTTCCAGAATATTGAAGGGTTGGGGGTGATTCTAGATGATTTTCTTGTGCTGAACACGAATCTGTTTTCAGAAATGGTCCATCACGTCGAGGTATTTTAGAAATTTGAGCTTAAAGTTGCAAAAAATGCCCATTTTGACATTTTTTAGACGCGTTTTGTAGGGAACCTAGATATTTGTTTTGACTCTATTTGATATTATACTAAAGTACTACTCCTTAACTTTGAAATAAACTATCCCAAACATTTCTACGATTTTTTTTAAAGAAGATATACAATTTTTAGTAGTTGAAGAAGTTTTTAATAAAAATCGAATATATTGTTGCTGCCCCAAAGTATGCAATATGTGTTGATGAATTTATTAAATTATCATTGAAATGTTATACAAATTACTAGCCTGTTGTACTGTTTTTGCAAGGCTTAGCTTTGGGCAGTACACAATTTTGTTATTATATTATATGTATTCAAAATGGTATATCTTCGCTAAAAATTCTTCGTGCTAGTTTATTTTGAACTTAAGAAATAATAATTTACGAAAATATGGCATTGAATATTGGCATCGGCATGACATAGCCATTTATCCAAAAAAGGGTTTTTATAGGCTGATATTCAAAATTCGAAATTTTTTTTTTCATTTGGACGTGTTATTTAAATTATACTGGAGAACATATATTTTGAAAAATATATATTCTTGATCAGCAACAACAGCCGAGTCGATTTAGTCCCTGCAAACATTTTGTCGGGTTCCTTATCTCTATCGTCAAAAAGAGAGTTTGGCGATAGTTTGAGGGGAGAGTTTTCTGATGTTTGGCGATTTGCACAATCAAAATACATAAAGAATCGCATTCTTAACATGTATGTTTTCAATACAAGTACATCTTATTCAATACAAGTAGCACATTAGGTGCGTTGCTTTTCACGAGCGGCGTGTCGCAGCAGTCTAAGGCGTCGTTCCAAACGTATTTCAGTTCAACGGCCAACGGTCCCGAGTTCGAATCCCCGCGCAGAGTAAGTAACAATTTGTAATAAAAAAGTTTAAGTTTGTTTAATATGTTGTTTTTCGGAATAATACAAATAAAAAATCTCCCACATAAGAGACTCATTAACTCATTCATCATATCTTCAGGAAGAAACGATTTACGCCAGGAGAAATCGCTTTCTTATCTCCAGGAAGAATCGCTTTCTTATCTCCAGGAAGAATCGCTTTCTTATCTACCGGAAGAATCGCTTTCTTATCGCCAGGAAGAATCGCTTTCTTATCTCCAGGAAGAATCGCATTCTCGGGAAGGGAGATAAGAATGCGATAACTATGCGATATCGCCCGAGTTAAGCGATACCTACTGGAAGAATCGCATTCTAATCTTCCGCGATAAAAAATGTTTGCTGCGGTCATGTCCGTTTGTGTGAACACATAGATGTCTGAGAACTAACATAGCTAGATTAACAAAATATTAAATGTAGACTTCTATTGTCGGTACGCAGATTAAGTTTGTTTCAAATTTATGCCACGCCCCTTTGCGCCACATGGCATGCTTTTCGGCGTTTCTTTATGAAACACAACTTTTTTCAACTATTAGGTCTGCTAACATAATGCTCATTCTTTGTTAATTAACATAAGGGAAGGCTATTAAACATCTCTTCCCATAAGTCAATGCCTCTACAACACATTACACATACACATTTTGTACATGTATTTTCCGCAGATTCTTAAGAGAGCCTGTTAAGCCGCTGCTATTAACACTATAACACACTTTTTGTTATCGATAAGAATCTGCAGAATGAGAGCAGTAACCTCCAATTGAACCACCATGATCTGGAATAAGCCATTAGGCGACGCTTTCTGCAGGATTCTTTTTTGGCTGTGCTTATTTTCAGTTTGTCCTTCCTTTTACCCGCACAAATTAGAATTGAAACTTATTTTTTCACGTCCCCGCAAAAAAGAGGCGTTAACAGCACATAAAGCTACGTTATTTTTAACATAGCTTTCATTTTACCAATGGTTTTTGCATTCAGCCGGTAAATATATGTAAATATTTTTATACCTTTTATGATAATATCTCATGGATGCCATAAAAACAAAAAAAACAAATTCAAAGTTAGTGGCAACACTGTTTTGTTTCCGGGCTGTTGAAGTCAGATGTTTGTGTGCCCCGCTTGTTTGTGAAATTGTTTTTGTGAATTTGGCAGCAAATATTTTCCAGCTTTATGTGCTTTTCGAGAATTCGTTCCTTTATTGCATCTGAATTCGTGCTTAGGTGTAAGATATTACATGAGCGAAAGATAAAAATCAATGTATAAGCTTATAATTCGTTTTCAAACTGAAATTCATTTCAATAACCAACAAAGTTGGAGCAAGTCGGCAAGATCGGCTATATGGCAGCTATATGAAATATAAAAATAAAAATAAAAATAAAATTTCCGTTCCTGAGTGTCGGAAAGCTAATGCGCCGCTAACTTGACAGGCACTTGCGCTTACTTGACAGCCAAACACAGCTGATTCAATGCCGACCCTCAGAAGCATACAAAATAGTTTGTAATTTTTCAGACCCGTCGGAATATCTGCAGCAAAAGTTCGACAAAAATCATCGATTAGCGTTATTTGAAACCAACGGGAAGATTTTGCATTGCCGATGACTTCTGCATTCCGTATATCCTCCAAATATCCCTGAATGTTAAAAAAAATCAATTAACAAAATTCAAATGCAATCAAATCAGCGCAGTGTCACCGTTTCACATTTGATGGTATTTTAATTAAGGGTGGTGTTGTGGCGTTGAACAGTCACACAGCATCGTAAGCTACCCCTCATCGGAATTAGCTGTCAATTCCGCTAGCGGATGGTTTAGTTTGTCTGAGTACTAAGCTTAAGAAACCACAAAATTTCAGCAAATCAGCCAGATCGGTTATATGGCAGCTATATAAAATATTGGTCTAAATTGAGTGAATTTTTGCTAGTTGTCTTTGGGGTCCAAAATATGGGTACAAGCCAAGTTTGGGTTTCATATCTTTTAACAATAACAGTCTTAGCCAAAAAAGGCAAAAAAAACAAGTAAGAGCGCTGTAGTCGAGTTTCCCGACTACAAAATACCCTGTTCAATTGAGACACACATACAAACACACTCACATTCACAAGCGCATACACACATACGAGCGCACACAAACAAACACACGCGCGCTCACACGCGGCCAGCGCAGGCAGCGCTGCCTGCATGAAGTGGCCGCCTTCCGCCCACCCCGCTCCCGTAAGCTAAATTGTTTAATAACTTTTGTGTTTTTGCTCGTATCTTATTTTCCTTTTGAGAGTAGTTAGATAGAAGGCCTAGGATAGTATATATTAAGCCACTAGGTTCTAACTTTAAAATTGTGGCTGTGACAGTTTTTTGCGGTTTAAGGGGGGAGGGGGGGATATTTTCAAAATCTGAAACAAACTTGATCTGGGTACGGTACGGTATACACCTATGTGCGTGCAAAAATTTGTGTCTATCTCTTATAGTCTCTGAGGTCGACGCGTTCATACAGACAGACGGACAGACAGACGGACAGACGGACATGGACGGACGGACATATATCGACTCGGCTGTTGATGCTGATCAAGAATATATATGGGCATTTCTCAAATGTCGAATGCGACATTCGTACGCATTCAAAGTGAAGAAAAGTATATGCCAAAACATTATTTTATTTTTATTTGACAAGAGACGAAAATTATAGCTCTTGCTTAGTACTATAATTGGAGATAATGTTGATTTTGGGCAATTGTTCGTTTTCAAGATAATTTCAAAAAACCAATGCATTCGCATGCGACAAAAACAGAAGTCACTTTCAAGTCGAACAGTTCAAACACTGATTTCAGCGGATCCTGAAGGAATATTTAAATGCGACCAATTTTAAAATATTTTGCATTGATGTGTCTTAAAAATGAGTTTTAATTGATTTAAAAATATTAAGTAGTTTATTTCTTATTTAATCTTAATCACTTTCGCACGCGACATGTCGCATGCGACATTTTGTTCCATCATGCTTTTTATGTGGTTTCCATTATAATGCGAAGAAAAACTTAAAAGTTTTTTGCAATCACATAGTTTCTCATGGTTTCTTGTGCATTCTTTTTTGACCATTTGTACCCTCAGAACGATTTTAGATAGCAAAAGTAAAAGAAATCTAAAGTCATTTTTATCAAACAAAAGTGCAAAATTAATGTCAAAATTAGAAAAATTGCGCTAGCGCGGCCGTAAATCTGAATATTTCGAAATGGGCTATGTATAAATGTAAGATTGGCTTTCATTAATGCAATTTGACTGTTTCCCCATGAAAATTAGATAAAACATAGTGTTTTTAACCACTTTTACATTTTTGGCTGCGGTTGACATTTCTGTGGAAATGCCCATATACTTTATAGGGTCGGAGAAGCTTCCTTCTGGCTGTTACATACATTTGCACAACTTCATGATCCCCTTTTCCCATTTTTAATGGGAACAGGGTATAAAAACACTGTGCATCAGTCGAAAAATGGATCTTAAGGAGACTGCGAGTCTCAGGCACGCAAAGAATCTATGGTCCGCTCACAGTGTGTGCAAACGGGATCAGTCTCATGCTTTGTCAATAGCTTTGTTAGGTAAAAGTCGGTTTGCCAACCCAACCAAGTAGTTTTCTTGTCCAGCTGCTGCTGGGTAGTAGTCCTCCACCTCGCCAGCCCATCCGTCATCGTGCTTTCTCGTCGAAAGACGGTGGAAGTTGTGCCAGTTTTGCAGCTATTCTAGAAAGCCTTTTCAGAGTACGACCGCAAACATATATCTAAGGTCCCATTCCGAGTTTCAAGTTCCAAGTTCTTTGGTTGAAACCGATTGTTCAAAGCCAAGTTGATCATGTCAAATGATTGATGTCAAATGTCACTTTCGAATCATGCTACCCATAATTGCTAGAAAATATGAAAAAATTACCTATTGTGCACTCCTGAGCGTGAGTGAGTGTCTATAAGTGTGCGTCGAAACAACAACAGCCATTTACAGCTTCAGCTTTAGATTTCTTTTTCGTTCTGTCTTAAAAATTCACTTTGATGTACTTTTTGTTTATTTCTTCGTCTTCGTTTTGGCTAATCGGAAATTTTCGCATCATTTTGACATTTTTTCCCAATGAATTTTATTTCTTATTGTACTAAACTAAACTTCACCTTACGCTTGACAAGTATTCAGAAAATGGCATAAATTATTTGAAAAGTTTTCACATTGAAATTGTTTCAATGCTGTTGCAATGTTTAATTGAAAAGTTTTGCCAGTGTCAAAGATTGTCTGCGCAAAAGTTGGGGGAGTGGACCAAAAAACAAAAAGGAATAACAATAAATTTGCAAGCTTAAGATGTTTAGGTGCGCGGGAATTGGTCGAAAAATTGATAGCTTAAGTTACTAAATGGAATCACTGGAATTTAATCTAAATAACATTTGCGAAATTTGTATCTCAGCTATTTATAAACTTGGCCCAATCTCAGCTAATAAATAATACAAATCTACATTTGGGGGTTGCTAGGATAACAACAGAGAACAACATTCACTTTTGCATGGCTCAACATAAAAAGTGCCCCTAAAAGTAGGCACAACCAAACAGTTGCCGTTAATCAAGCGTGCACGCACACACACACACACACACAAACAAACAAACAACTAAAGCATCCTGTTTATGAGTTATGCATGGATATACATTTCCATTTTGATTTGGATACATATTTTGTTTTATGGCTTGGATGTGGGGACTGGCAATCTTCGGATAAAACGAATTTGTCATACCCTTTGAAATGAAGCTGAATATGAAGGCATGGGAAACGACTATTGTTAAACAAAATACGTATTTTAATGTAATGTAATAAAACTCATTCTAATTAACCGCATTTCCTGTTGACGAAACATTATGATCTCCTCATTTGTCTTCGTTGTTTGAAGTATAAATATCTACACGGACAAACTAATGGACTCCAGTTGTCAAATAATTACAAATTGTCTTACGCCCTTATTTTTAGCATATGACCGTATTTTATATGAACTTTACCTAGCGATTTCTCTAACTAACAATAGTTAGTGATATCGCCAGTGCTTTCTCAAAGCCCTTTACCACTAAGCAACTAATACAATGTTTGATGTAATATGTTTATTGATAATATAATGTTTGATTGCTTATTGCCTTTCGTTTCTGTCGTTGCACAGTGGTTCAGAATCTTTTTACGTTGAACTCAATTCTGTAACTTTCGATTTGATTTCGTTTGTTTTAAATTGTACATGCTTTCATATAGTTAAAAGTATGTTAAAATTAGTTGAGTGGTTCCGCAGTTTTAGAGCGTTAAAATCAAAAGTTCGTAACGAATGTTACCTTTCAAGCAACTGTAAGCCATATAAATATGGCTTAGGTGCTGTTTTTTTGATCGAAATACATATAATATGATGCTCAGCTGGTTTTTTAAAATTAGAATTGAATCAGTAATGGTTTTGGCACATTTCTTATACAATTAAATATAAGAAAAATAATAATTTGAAACGCGCAAAAATTAATGTAGAGTAGAGTTAATTTCAAGTTTCAAGTCAATCGAACATCATTTAGAAAAAGCTCCCTTACAAAATCAAAATTTTTTTATTCATTTTGAAAAAAAACCCGGATTTTTTGAAAATAATTTCGCAAAATATTGGGTTTGAACTTAGTTTCTCATTTTTTTTTTTGAAGAGTCAAGACAATCAGACTTTATTTACATACAACTGCCATACAAAATAAAACCTTTTTCGTACATTTTTAATAAAAATTTAAAAATTATGTTAATCGAACGAGTCGTGAGCGGGATCCAGCCGTATGGCTCTCGTACCGAGTGCGAACTGCCCAAGGCAAAATTCTGGGGACCGAACACATTTGAAAATTCACACGCATACGAGCCGAATGGTTGCCGAAGTCATTGCTCACCGAGTGTCGGAGAATCTGTCGCAGGCTGAGTTTCACGGTAAGCTATCGTTATCGCTCTGCTACCAAGCAACACTGTAAAATTTATATTCGTATATATATTTATATTCATATCTAAGCAATATTTTGGATCCCTTAAACTCGACCAAGCTAAGCATCAGCACATACTTGCACTCAGTTCAGCTGACATCGAAGACAGAAAAAATGAGCCAAAACTGTTCTCGGTCTTCGAAGAACAGAATTTTCGCTGCCATAGCGATTACTGTTTAATGGTTGAGCAAACAGAGCTAACTTTAGAACGTCTGAGCAAAATGCATAAAGGGAAAGGCGCTTGTGTTTTTTTTGTGAGTGTTGTGTACCGATAGTACATGGAGTCAGTGCGAGAGAGAAGGATGTAGTTTGCTGCATACATACAAAAAAGACACTACCACAGGCTGCAATCAAAAAGCAAGTGAGAAAGTCGGTCAAGCCCGACTATAAGATACTCTGTACCAGTTAATGGCGTCGCTCGCATTTGCTCGCTCGTTATACGTTTTATAAGAGTTATACGCTGTCTTACGTGTCTACGCTTTATACGCTGTTATACGCGTTATACACTGTTATACGCTCATCGTTAAGTTTCTCCCTCTCTCTTTCTCTCTCTCTCCCAAAGATTGTATTTGTCTGAATTCAGTGGTGGTTGGCAGGTTGCCGGTGGGGGGGATGTCGGTTATCTTTTTTTGCTCATAGCTTGTGGATCGTTCAGCCGATCTTTATCATTCCTTCAGCCAATCAATAAATAATTTTGATTACTAGATATCTCTAAAAGGTACGAACAATCTACAATCAAAACTGTGTGAGAAATGAGTTTTTTTCCAAATTGCGGGGGCGGAAGGGGGCATGGCAAAAAAAAAAATAAACTTGGTCTGCCTGCAAGTATAAGAAATATATGTCCCATACATGTCAAATCTCTATCTCTTACCATCTCTGAGATCTCTTCGTTCATACGGACCGACAGACGGACATGGCTATATCTGTCTATATCAAAGCCAAGAAAAATCGCAAATCAGCAATGGATTTTTATAATTTTTTTTGATTTTGGAAACCATTGGAAGTCCAAATCGGATTAAAAAGATTTATTTAGTCATCATTTAGAAACTATTGAGTATAAAATTATCTTTTATACACCAAGTATCAAGCTAATATTTTCAAAAGTATGAAAATTATATTTCGAGAATATTAAATTGATTCTAACTTGCATCAGGTTGACATTTTTTTATAATTTTTTAGTATCAATTTGATACTAGGTCTTATAAATTTGATATTTCAATTGGCCAACTTTAAGTATATTTTGATACTAGCTTTTATCAATTTAATATTTTTTCTTATAAAATTTTTAGTATCAATTCAGTTATCTACAAACTGCCATTAAAATTAAAACATAACATTTTAAAAATTGTTTACTTTTATTTTGAACTCTTAAAAAATTTATTTAGTTTACACTAATGAAATGAGGCGTGGGCACCTCTCTGTGGGAAACAATTGTCTTTCGGATGTTGTTCAATTGAAAGTCACTGTAAGGATTTGCCTCATGCTGGAACCCATACATATAGATATTTATGCCTTCGCAGATACCCTTAATAAAAAACGCAAAAGACGGCTCTTTTGCAGCTGTCAACGTTTCGAATCTCTCGCGTTGCGCGTCATCTTGCAAAGCGCAGAAACAGCCACAGCAGCATTGTGGCCTTGTAAATATATGTCCTGTATAAGAGTAAAATTGGTTATTTACATATACTTGCAGAAAACGACCACAACCACATATATACAAATACATATCAGTATGCTTAGCTGCTTAAACTTACCTACTAAATATAGTTTGTGCTCCATATTGAAATCCATTAATTGGTCGTCAGTCTGGGAAAGGGTCTTCCATAGCACTTACTTTCGACTAAGTACTGATGTGTTTGCACTTAAATTAAAACACTAAATGGGGCATGCCAGCCGGAACATTCGGAATGCTTCGTTTCACATAAGAGCAAGACTTTTCGAACTTCCATTCGTTGACATTAAACATTTTTTAGTTTCAAATTAATACAATAAATATCAATATATCAATATGATACTCTCTAGGTTTATAATGATACAAATAAGAAAATTATACTTTTTTCAGTTTCAATTTAAAACAATGCGTATCAAGTTGATAATGATAAAATTTTTTTGGGTATACTTTGTGTACTTTAGTACAGAGGTTAAAAAGGTTTGACTGCGGCTAACACACACGATGCATTGATGTGAAACATGAAGTATAAGCTATGATCCAGCTTCCACTCAGTATGTGTGGGTGTGAGTGTTACTCTGTATTCGATAGTCAGTACTCTGTATTCAGTACTCTATACTCAGTACTCTATACTCAGTACTCGATACTCAGTACTCGATACTAAGTACTCTATACTCAGTACTCGATACTCAGTACTCGATACTAAGTACTTCATACTCAGTTCTCAATGCTCAGTACTCAATACTAAGTACTCGATACTTGAAACTAAGTACTCAATGCTCAGTACTCCATACTCAGTACTCGATACTTGGTACGCGACACTCAGTACTCATTACTCGGAGCTCAGTACGAAGTACATACACAACAGACATGCTGCTACAGCAAATGGCAAAAGCGGCTGACTTTCCAAAGACAAAAGCGTACCCAAAAGAATCTGTAGCAAAAACAAAATTTGTCTAGTCTTAGACCCACAGTCGGACCTCCGTAAAAACGGGCATTTATCTACTGCACACGAATTTTAAGAAAGAAACATATTAACCTTGTATTTATATTATTTTATTATATATTATTATTATTATTATATTATTATTATTAGTGCTTAAGGGAGTGATGAGATCATTCCGCTGCAAGGGTATCAAAAATAATAACAAATTAGCTTCAATTGCATGAAATTCGCTTGATTTGCTGCCTGCCATTTCCAATTCGATGCCACTGTCAGCCCAATCATAATCCCAGCTTATTTATTACCCCCCTCTTTCTCTCTCTTTCTGTGTGTGTGTGTGTGTGTCGATAATCAGCCTGGCAAATACAGCATTCTCCGTCTGCTTTGGCATAAAAATGGCAAATGCTCTTATCCATCGATTACCAACAAATGATGCTCTGTTTGTCAGCACAAAATAAATCTTTGCATTGTGCATTTTCACAATTTGAGCGTAGGAAATTTTGTGTCGTTGCAGCATAAAATAAAATGGGAATAAAATGCATTGAATGGTAGGAGGAGGAGTAGGAGAAGGAAAAATGGCAAGCAGATTTGCCTGGAGCAGACAGCACAGACAACAATGAAAGTTCCTCTTGTACCCTAATGTAGTGCGTAGAATATGCAAAATATATATGCTAAAGTTGATATGCATAATTTTGTATAAGCGCCACTTAGAGTTGGAAGCCGACAGCGCTGGCTAAATCAAACATCTTCCACTCCCTGCTTTTGGTCAGACAAGTTTTTGGATTCATTTTTATGATCATGCAAGTTATGTAATAAACTTTTATGTTGTCAAACTGTTGCATACATTTCCCACACGCAGGCAGAAAAAACTTTAGCGTATGAGTTGGCTAACTGGAAGTTATAAAAATGCCTGTAAAAGTTAACGACATACACATGACTAGGCTATTTTGGTCCTAGGCATTAGCACCTATTTAGACCAGCTTGATTAGGTCCAACCAATTGGGTTTAGCTGGGCTTAGCGTTTTGGGTGCCAGGTGAAGACGAAGAAGTTGGGTTGAAAAAGTTGGCTGAAGTTTGGCTTCATTTGCATGGCAATGCCCCTTAAGCAGATTTGCATATTGCATGCCAATGCGAAAACCAAATTGTGCAGGGAATCTCAACAGCTGTACCTATTCGGTGATGGTGAAATTTCCCACGAGTTGCAAGTTCTCTAAATCTGAAAAGGAAATATGACCCAAACAAGAAATAACAATAACTTTTCGACACTGCCACAACAACACCTGCCTGGTTTTTGCAGCAACCATTCTTGCGTTGTGCTGCTGGTGTCCTTGGGCTACCCACTCTCCTTCTGCTTGGGTTAATTTCTGTTTGAGAGTTGCACGTACACATCTACATTAGCAAATTGCCAGCATGTGGCAAGTGCATGTTATGCCTGGCAAATTGTTTGCAGGCAACCAAAAATGGTCTATGAAATGTGAACTGATCTCTTAAAATGTCGAACACTATGAATTGTGACTGTAGCATACTCTTAAGCGTGTTCAATTTGCCTTGAATTTATTTAGGTTGCACTTTGGGTAGAAGTTACGTAATTTGCTGGCATAAAATTGAAAAAATAACATTCGAAATAGATATAGCTAGCTAGAAAGTAAACACAAAACGAATTGTGAACGAAAACAAAAAAACACACACAAAAAAAGTAGTTAAATTCAAACATTTTTATTGGTAAATTCACCAATTTCCGTCTTTGATTTTCACCCCAAAGTGTTTCCATTTGGAAACAAATGGTCTGCAGTTTTGATTTTCGTTTATAAAGAAAATAATGAAAATTTTTGCGCGCTGCTAGCTGCTAGTTGGTTCAACTATTTTGTAATTACGAGAAACAACGAATTAAACAAACTTCTATTTTTAAATTAAAAATGTTTACTTACTCTGCGGGGATTCGAAGTCGGGGCCCTTGGACTGAACACGATTGGATTGACGTCTTAACGCGTTGCGCCACGGCTCGCGCTAATAGCAACACGTCTAAGAGATTACTGGTATTGAATCTGCCTAAAAACATTCACATTCATATCGACTAAATGAGACCGCTTGCAGTTCTCAAATTCGAATTCCATGCTTGACAAATATAAAAGTGGCAACTGAGAAATTTGCTCAACAGAAATCAAAAATCCTCTCAGTTTGAAATCAAAAGCACGCACAGTTTATATCGAAATTACTTTTATTGTGATTATACGTTTAAGAGCCCATTTCTCATCTTCCAGACACAAAAATTTTGTTGGTAAATTCCACTAGTTCTGTGCTTAAAATGCTCCAACCCATAATCGTGGGTTGAACTTTCCGTCATGTGCAGTAAAAGTGGAATAACACATAACGTAATGATTATGGTAGCACAGTAGATTTCAACAAGAAATGACAGTTGAAAATGCTCCAACCAATAAAAATAGTTAATTTTACCATAGTTTACAGTAAACTCATAAGTGTGACAACAGCATCAGTACAAATATCAGGCACCACAGTGCAAATACCACGGTAATAATTCTGTAAAACATCGAATCTTACTTCTTACTAATATTATAATTTATAAATGTGAAAGTTTGTATGTCTGTATGATTGCCCGTTTGTTACTCAATAAGGCACTAATGGCTAAAAGGATTCGGATGAAATTTGACACTCTTGATAGTTGATAACCTGGACTTAAACATAGCCTAAATAACTTTTATTTAAATTGTCCAAAAAATCGCGAAATTTGCAAAATAATTATGAGAGCATTTATGAAAGAGGTTTGACGCACAAATAACTGAAAAGATTAGCATGAAACTTGGCAAACAGATAGTTGATACCCTGGAGTTGAACATAGGCTACATAGCTTTTATTTAAATGGTCAAAAAAACCGCGAAATTTGCCAACTTATTTTATGAGTATTTATTAAAGCGCTTGATGACAATGCAGGAGTTGGTAAATAGTAGGTGTAGATCCAATGGTCCAAAAAATCGCGAAATTTTCATAGGACCAAAGATTATATAAATGTATAAATGGCAATTGAAGACGCATATAGGGGAAGTATAGACCAAAAACCGCGAAATTGAAAAGTTCAAAATATATGTTCGCCTTGCAAATTAAGGGCCAAAAAATCTCGAAATTTCTAAAAATCTAATTTTACACTCAAAATTAACTCGCCCTAAAAAGTGCCATTTTCGCCCTAAATTTTAGAAGCCTTATTCTTAAGAATTTTCTAAGAAAAAATAGAAATTGTGTTCTAAATTTCGGGGTAATTTTTCTAAAAAAAAGGGGGGGGGGGGTAAAGAAGAGACGACGGACCCCAAATCACCGAGAACACGTGGGGGTTCTTCTTTGTTGTTGTTGTTTTTTTTTTTTTCGGGATCTCTCACTACAAAACGCTTTAGCCCACTCGGCTATTTGCCTCAAGCAAAACGCAGCGTCAAAACCATAGTTAAGAAAGTACGCAGTTGGGTGAGGCCTGGAATCAAGTCACCGAAGCAGCATATTTTCTTATTTATTTTTATATTCTTTTAAAAAAACTTTCTTAAAATTAGGGTTTATTTTCTCAATTTTAGAGCAAAATACCCTAAATTTGTAACAATTATTTTCTAAAATCAAAGTCGAAATTACCCTAAAAATTAGAAAAGGCAATAAAGCAAATTCACCCTAAAATTTAGAAAAATATATAAATAAATTAATTTTTAGGGCAACTTTTCTAAAATGCAGAAAATTTTTTCTTAAAAATATAAATTTTTTTCTTAATTTTAAGGCGATATCGATTTAAGGCCGATTTTCTTACATATAGTAAAATAATTTTGTGAGTGTAGTTTAGATTAATAAAAAAGACGGATAAAATGGCGGGTAAGTACACTGAGGGAAAAATGCTCTGAAATTTCAATATTTACACTTTTGACTTTAACATTTTCACCATTGATTCAGCGTTAAATATTGAATTCGTAAAAATAAAGTGTGTACACTTTTTAATTTAAATATGAAAGTATTCAACAATTTTATTTTTATTAAATTTTTAAGCCAAATATAGTTTGTTCAGAATCAAGAGTAGGAATCCGCCAATGCAGATGCCACCACCAGTTAAACTCTGAAAAACTCCAAACTATATTAAACATTGTATTTAAAAATGTTTACTTACTCTCTCTGGCGGGGATTCGAACTCGGGGCCCTTGAACTGAAACACAATTGAAAAGTCCTCTCTACCAGTTGCGCAGTTGCGCACGCTGGCGGGAAAGCTTCTAAGATGCTTCTTGTATTGAATCGAATCTACCATCTGCCTTAAAACATGAGACCACTTGTAATTCTTAAGTTCGAATTGCCTGGATATTTCATATAAATGGCGCAAAGAAAATTCGGTTATTAAATATGTTTCTAGTTAAATCTAAGTGCATATTAATTGATTTTAATACAAAAATTGCACAGTAAAATCAAATATGATTGTTATAATTTTTACTATGCCATTTTTCCCTGAGTGCAGGAGGTGTTGATCAAACGGGTAGACCGAACTGTCCAAAAAATGCGCGAAATTTACAAAATTGTATAATGAGTTCAGAATCTGAACTTTAGATTATCAAATAGATTTGATAAATATCAATAGTGTACCAGATTCTAGACTAAACGGCACAAAAAACCGCGAAATTTGCAAAATTTTATGAGTTTAGGGTATCATGAAAACTTTATATATGGTGAAAATTGCAAAATTGTATACTTAGTTCAGATTATTATGAAGATTTAATAATTGGCAATTGAAGACGGGCAAAGAGAAGGTGTCGGTCGGATCGGTTTAAGAAAATAGCGAAATTTGCAAAAACTCTTATATGAGTTTAGATTGACATGAAGATGGTTAAATAGACGGTTAAATATGAACGGACCCAAAATTTGCAATATTTTATAACGAGTTAAGATTATAGCGGAGATTTGATGGGGCCGTAGCAAAGCACGCTGAGCACGATTTGAACGCCATGGCACGACGTCTCAACTCTCTCGGTAGCCGCGCGCGGATGCAAAGCGTCTAATATATATTACTTGTATTGAATCTGCCTAAAGGCATAGACACTTAATATCATGCACATCGCATAAATGAAACCATTTCTAATTCCCAAGTTCGGTTTCCCTCATAATTAATTTAAATACGACAGCTTGCGCAGAAATTGTAATATTTTAATGGTAACTTTTACGAGTGACCCAGTAAAGCAAAAAATAACAACAAAATGTAATTACTACTGTTACGTGCGTGGAACTATTTCAATGGTTTAATGTTACTGCAAGCCGCAGTTTCAAAAACAACAACAAAACACAAACACAGCAATTACGCTGGACTTACTATTTGTATGCAAAAAATACAGTAAACAAAACAAGAACAAAATACATATAACAATATTTCGCAGTAAAATTTACTGTAAGAATGGGTTGATTCAAGCAACGATAATTTTTTCTGTGTAGCTGCTGTCAGATAAACCTACAATTTTCACTGTTAATTGTTAGTTCATGTGATAGATAGAAGATGAGAAATCTACCCTAGCAAAATTACAATTCAACAATTTTTAGTCCAAAACGGAAAATGTTAGATTTAAAATTTTGTTACACATTTTGAACATTTTATTAACAGCTGTTTGTGCAAAATTTAAAATGCCATATGTGCTTTGTTCTTTCTAAAACTGCATCGGAAGTGTGACCACATGTTCATTTGCTTTGTGCAAAGTCAGCAGTTTTGGTCAGTTTTATGTAATTAAAATATTGTATAAAATTTGAATTTAAATTGAATAAAATGAATTTATTTCTACAATTAAACAAAAGTATAGTTCGGGTTGTATTTTGCGTAAATTGCTGTTAAATGATAATATGATAAATATGTATGTTTTGGATCGTCTTTCAAGTGTTTAGTTACAGTTGTAAGTGTGTTCCCTTAGTCGTCCCTTCTTAATTTTTATTACGCATTTTTCATTAATATTTTAAGATTAAGATTTTAAGAGCACTGCAGATGCTCGTGGAGTATTGCATAAGGTAATAAAAGCTCTTTCATTTAATTTTTTTTGCGCTATGAAGTTTCTTTTATGTTTTATTTGTATTGTTCTGAGTTTATCTGGCTTGTGTTGATTTATCTGTTTTCTTTATTTATTCTTTTTCTGGGCACACCTTATCATTGCCAATTTTCTCAATTGCATGTTTTTAAAATTTGGTTTCACAAAAAGTTCTGAGTTTTCTGGATGACATAGTAAAAGATATTGAACATGGGCTATAAGCCAGATCTGGATGGGTTGCAAAAATGTTTTAACTACGGTTTTAAGAAATTTGCTTGTTTTGGCAAAACTGCAAGCGCAAAAGTTTACCAGTTATGATAAATTATTCTGAGTTAATCAATAAATTTCGAGAAGGCTAAACGACTTCGTCAGGGCTGAAGTTTTTGTACCGTCCTACAATAGATTTCGGTGTGTGGTGTGTTAATATTTCAGACCGATAAGATCAGTAGAAGTATTTTTGTCCGGTCTCTCTAAGTCTCTCTAAGTTAAAAACGGCCATGCCCGACTTCGATATACCCGTTACTCAGCGGGAGAAATGTTCAAGAGACTTCCATAATGTTAATTACGTGGGCACCAATATTATACAGCGCATGCTGCCCCCAAATAAATGCCAAAATTTGTGGCTCTTAAGGAAAAGTCAAAAAGTAGGCAACACATATATATTAACAGGCCATAAGCCCAAATATATGACAAATGTGATTTTCTTATAACTCCGCTATATGTAAAGATATCTTTATGAAAATTTTAGAGATTAAAATGAAGGCTGCAAACCGGTCCTGAACCGAACCCCAAAGAAACCGTTCTGGTTGGGGTTTTTTTGGTGCCTCGAACCGAACAGTTCAAATATTTAACCTGTAAACAAACCTTGTATACAAAAAAATGTTCGGTTCAAACAATCATTAAAGTTGATTTCTTAAGAACTTTAATAACTTTCTTAATATTATGACCGGAAAACATAACTTTATTGTATAAAATCTGTTGAATTGATAATTACAGATGTGTTTTAGAAATCCAATACATAATGCGCTTTCGACATGGAAATAAAACATAAGTCAAGGCGGGAAAGCAGAATGCAAATGTCGTATATTTATGTACACAGAGTGCACACATTGAAGGCAAATGTGTTAAATGTTCTTAACTGTTTCTTACACTGTTTTTGACCAATATTCCTTAATTTTAATTTAACTTTCCAAAATTTTAAAGACCTAGCACTTTTGAAAGCCCTTTTAGTGGGCCTATGAATGGTAACAGTAAGGAATGTGATGCATTCGACTTCTCCCGATAGAAAAACTGACAACATTTTGACTGAAAGTAGAGGCAAAAATCGGTCAACAATGTAAAAATCTATGAGCCCAGATTCGAACCAAAACCTTAGGTTCAACAAGTACAGGAACCGGTCCGCGAACCGAACCTTAAACTCTACAACGGGTTCGAACCCCTGGACCGAACCTTGATCAAAATTGTACAGGTTTGAAAGGCTTGAAATACCTTCAAATGAGATTAGACATCTCAAAAACGAGATTTAACTGAAAAATATAGATTTATATTGCTAAAATAACAACAAACGAGAAGGCCAAGCTAACTTCGTCTGAGCAGAAGTTTTTATTCTCTTGCAAATGCTCACTTAGACTCATTATCCGACCGATCGGTCTTTTGGCAGTCTTAAGATATGGTATTCCGATTTCGACCAAATTTTTCAAATCTAATTGACAGCACATAAAATTAGTAATCAGCGATTTTAAGGACACTAACATTAAAAACAAAAAAATTCCTTACTGAGACACATTTTTGACCGATCGGTCCTTTGGCAACCATAAGATATAGTAACCCGATGTCGGTCAACTTTTTCCTTCTTCCTGTTACACTTTATGATCCCCTTTTACCCATTTTCAATGGGTTCAGGGTATAAAAAATCATTTAAGGTTGGCTGCAACGCAACCCGCCCCAAAGAGAACTCGACCTCGTCTTTCAAACGCACTGGTTAAGCATTTGCACTTGCGTGATTTTTGCAAGCTGAGAGCTTTTACTGTGATTGGTGACGCCGAAAAAAGTCACGGTAGATTAAATTTTTTTAAACACTAATATCACACCCCCACAATTATATATCCGAGCTTGTCAGTCTTAGATTGAGATTTTCTTGTCTTAGTTGACTTTTGACACCGTTTCTCTCTGTTTTGAGAGTATAATCTTGCTTTTAGATTGATTATTTTCTCAGTGTCGGGTCTATAGGCTATTCACAGTGATCGCATCTAACATCTAGCATCATAAGTTAAAGTGCTTAGTAACAATTTGCTTTGCCATTATATTAAAATTATTTTATTGTCAAACTTTTAGGTGGGACATTGTCCAATGAAAGCACTGCTACATGCAGATGTTTGTTTCTTCGTGTAAATGGCCTCTTACAGACTGTTTTCAGTTAACCATATCTCTCATCAGACTCCTTCGTAAAGTTGTGTAAATACACTAATCAATACAATGTTATATCAACGACTTGAGAAGTGACGAAACTCAGTTCGTTTGGCGCCACAACCATATTGATCGATGTGACTTCACTAAACAAATTTTCCAAGTGTTTGTCATAAGCTTCCTTTTCCCTCAATATACTCAACAGTTCATTGTTTATTTTTTTTTGCACTTTATGCCACAAACGATGTTTATATTTGACGTAGTGCATTGTCCAGGCTATAAAGCTTCATAAATCTTGTAAGAAAACAGCCGTCGAACATCTCAACTCAATAAGACAAATTATTTGTATAACACGGCTAGGCATTTAAGGTAAAACTAAAATATTTCCCCACTTACGCTTGAGTGGAAAACTTGGGCAAAATCATTTTTCACTTTCATATTGTTATGTTGGCAGGCCGACACCGACTCCTTTATCCATATGTGTGCCACTTAACTGATTATGTAAGACGAACTCTGTGTGAGCTCAAGTGCTGTGCGTGTGTTTGAATTTCCAGAGCTTGAAAGTTTAATTAACAATCATAGCATGCTGACTTCTACCAAGTCCAGTTGCGTCACCCACAGCACAGCACAGCACGCACATCACTTATAAATCGAACAAGATTCTGTCGCCCGAATCCTGTCAATTACTCAACACACTCTCTCCAGTTTTGAAATGCAGACAGGACAGCTAAGCACATGTCAGTTGGGAATGTCACATAGTCCATGTGCGGCAGAGTGCCAGCCTGTTAAGCTGTCATTATTTATGAAGGAAGGCCTGCCTCAAGCAGCATTTTGCTGACAGCCTTTTTGCGCAGTGATTTCGCAAGACCGAAACGAAAACAGTTACAAATTATGCATATTAATTGCTTGGCTCTAAGCCTCTGTGCTCGGTCGTCGTCTTCTTGAAAGATTTTGCGTAATGTGGCCTTGCCGGCAGGCCAGTAACTTCACTGACATGAATTTCAATGAAAAACTCATTTTCCTTTTATTTTTCTCATATTGACTTTGTCAACGAAAAATTCTTGACATTGCAATTTGTTAAATTAAATATTTTGCTTGCATATATGTACGTACATACTTATTTTGTGGGTACAATGCGGGACAACTGAATAAACTCAGACAATATTGTTTGAAAATTATTAGAATAATTATAATTATATATTAATTATTATTATATGAAATTATTAAAAAAATGTTTGAAATTAAAATAAATTAAATCATATAGGGCTAGAAAACATGAATGTAAACTTGTTGTGAACCTCGAACCTCGAAAATGTTGAACACAACCGAAAATCGGCTTACAAAAACGGTTCGGTTAGTTGCCTTGTTGATGATGCTTAAGCGGTATGTTTAACCCTGGAAGGTCATCCTTATTTTGATGTAGATTTGTCGACGAATGACATTCCAGGGTTAAAAAGTTAAGCCAACTGAGGCTTTTCACAAGACCTACAATTTTTCCTAAAATTTTATAAAGAATTCAAAATGAACCAAAGTGTTTATATCGTTCCGTGAAACCCCAATCTCAAACACATTACTGAAACAAGACTTTTCTTTTCGGTTACATAGCCCCCTTATCAAACATTGTTTTAGAATATCCGGCTCCAAGGATCTTTTTAGAGAGAGAGAGAGATAGGGCTTCATAGCTTAATCTAAGTAGGAAAAATTATGAAATCAAGTAGCAGAATTCTTCAATTAAAAGCTTGACAGACTCAATAACAAAAAAAATCCTTTGTTGAATTAAGAGCATAACTTAGTTAAAACCAATAATTATCTTTTTCTTTCAACAAAAGCTCAACATATTCGATTTTAAGGTCGCTCATTATTAATCCAAACTTTGACAGATTGACATTTATAGCAAGGCTGCAAACCGGTCCTGAACAAAACCTCGAAGAGCCGGCTCGCTTCTGGACTCAGAACCGAACCTTCTAAATTGTAAACCTCCCAAATCTAAGCACGAACCTAACCCGCTTTTCAGAATATCTTGCGTCAGTTTTTTCAGAACTTATAAAAATATCACAATGTCGGAATCGGAGCATTATCATTTCAAAATCGTTTCCAAATCAGGCATATTATGACTTCGGAATGTAAATATGCTTGAATACATTAGATCGACCCTTTAAACGGCAAAATGGAAAACGTAGGTCTCAGCATCCCCAAAGCTTGTATTTGTTGTATAATTAATAATTATGAAAAACAACAAAATTATTTTAATTTTATATAAGCGGGATAGTTAAAAATTAGAAAAAATTACTCATTCGACACATTCACCAAATAAAATATTGTACAACGAAACCTTTAGTATATTTCAATTGCTGTCATCTTTTGAAACTCAAAATGGGTAACTATGTTTTTATACTCTGTACCTCAGTTACACAGAGTATATTAAGTTTGTGCAAAAGTATGTAATAGGGAGAAGGAATCATTTCCGACCGTATAAAGTATATATATTCTTGATCAGCATCAACAGCCTAGTCGATATAGTCATGTCAGTCTGTCCGTCTGTCTGTGTGAACGCGCAGATCTCAGAGATGGTAAGAGATAGAGGTTTGACAAGTATGGGACATATATTTCTTATATTTCTCCCGCCCCCGCGACTTGGAAAAACGTCATATCTCCCACAGTTTCGTAGATAGATGGTTTGTACCTTGTAGAGATATTTAGTTATCAAAATTATTTATAGATTGATAAAGATCGAATGAACTATACTCAAGTTATGACCAAAAGTCAGTTTCCATCAAAGGTCAGTTTTGATTTGGTTACAGTAGTGGCACCATCTATTGGTCAGTTTTGAAATGGTCACAGTAGTGGCGCCATCTATGGAGTTCCTATGTCAGTTTTGCCATCTATAAGCCAAGCTATGCCCAAAAGAATGTTCGCTGCCGCAGCGCTGCTACTGCAGGTACAGAGTGTATTACAGTCGGGCTTGACCGACTTTCTTACTTGGTTTGAGATGAAGGTATACTTCAGTACGAAGCTGTTAACATAGAAGTCGTGTCGATTGTATAAATCTTATAATGAAATACAACACATATGGGCATATTCAATCTGACGTGACGTGACATTTGTACGTAAAAATGTTTTAAAAAAATATGAAAAACTTGAATTTTTAAAGTAGCACTAAAATCAGAAAAAATTACATCAGTCGGCCATAAGGACTTAACGATATTAGCAAAAATATGTGCTGGCGTGACGTTACAAAAAACGGAAGTGGGTATAAAATTGCAAAACTCTGTGAATTGGGCAAGGCTTCTTATATGAAACTTTTTATACCCTTGCGAACGGTATTATAATTTTGCCCAGAAGTTTGCAACGCATAGAAATATTCATTTCCGACCCCATAAACTATATATATTCTTGATCAGGGCGACGAGCTGAGTCGATTGAGCTTTGTCCGTCCGTCTGTCTGTGTGTCTGTCTGTCCGTCTGTTTCTACGCAAACTAGTCTCTCAGTTTTAAAGCTATCGAGCTGAAATTTTGCACAGAGTCTTCTTTTTACTGCACGCTACTAATATGTCGGAACCGACCGGATCGGATGACTATATCTTATAGCTGCCATAGGAACCATCGGTCGAAAAATGGGTCTTAGTGAGAAAAACTTTTTTGTTTTCAATGTTAGCGGCCTTTAACTCGGCCATTGTTAATATTATCTGCTTTCAAACAGATTTGCAAATTTTGGTCAAGATCGGATGACTATATCTTATAGCTGTCATAGGAACAATAGGTCGGAAAATGGGTCTTAGTAGGGAAAACTTTTTTGTTTTCAATGCTAGCGTCATAAAACTCGGAGATAATAAATATTATATGCTTTCAAACAGATTTGCAAATTTTTGTCAAAATCGGATGACTATATCTTATAGCTGCCATAGGACCGATCGGTCGGAAAATGGGTCTTAGTGAAAAAAACTTTTTTGTTTTCAAATAAATAGTTCTTAAAGTCGGTGATTCTTAATATTAAACTAATTTGAAAAAGTTGATCGACATCGGGTGACTATATCTTATGGTTGCCACAGGACCGATCGGTCGGAAAATGAGTCTTAGTGAGAAAAACTTTTCTGTTTTAAATTTTATCTTTCTTAAACTCCGCGATTGGTTATTTGATATGTTTTCAAAAAGATTCGTGAAATTTGGTCGAAATCAGATGTTTACCTGTAGGAAAATGGGTTTTAGTTAAAAAATTTTTAGATTTTTATGTAAGCGTTCTTAAACTCTGACATTTCAAAAACAGCATTTGCATGGGTATAAAAACTTCGGCACTGACGAAGTTAGCTTGGCCTTCTCGTTTTTTAATAGGATTTGAAATAATATAAGTTTTCACGATTTTTTTTGATTAGCATTAGTTTCTGACGTGACGTTAACTAACGTTGCATTACTTAAATTTCTTCATTATACTTATGTTGTTTTTTATTATTGTATAAAGCTAAAACTTACAGTTTATTGCCATCACATAGTTTCTTACGGTCACCTCTCCACATACTTACCGCAGTCATGCACTTCTCCTATATGCAGAAGATTTTTCGCATGCCCGAAAATAGACTGCCCAAAATATTGGCTCAGTTTCTGCTAAACGCACCTTATCAGCCAAACGGGAACTTCTATCAGCCAATCATTGCAAAAGACTTAACCTTGAAGAAAGTTCAGAGTGGGGATCAGGGGCTACAGAAATACTTAAAAAGACTCATATAGATCATCTTTTCTGATCGAATCATCGAGGAGCTCTCAGAGGCTAATCTACAACGATTTGAACTACGACCAATGAGAAAGAAATCATTTCAGCGACGTGTTTTCAGTGGAGCAAAATCGCACAATCTTTATGGCCATAATTAGTGTGAGTTGGCTGGCTCTAGGTCCGAAAAAGTTGCGTTTGTTCACAACTTGTAAACAACTTATGCATTGTACCACCAAAAAGAGCTGGTTGCCTTTACAGAACTGTTTCATCGTTATCCCTAACGACTCTTCAGAAGGCTTTTTGCTGAAGAAAGCATGATTGCCAACTGCCTCTCCATACAATCATTGCTTAGATCAGTTGGGAACTGCTAAAAGCAATGAAAGCAAAAATAGACAAGCAATGAGTGCTTTCATCTTTCTGGTGGTAATGCTTAAGCTTAGGGCTGAACTTTTTAAGTGCAAAAGCTTGAGCTTTTGAGCGAACTTAGAAGTGCCCGTTAAATTTGAAATGCGAAGCATTCAAATAAGCGTTTTTTGCGTTGTTTCTTGAAACTTTTGTTAGTTTCATTTACAAAAAAGAGAGCGGGCCGTCTCTTATATAGATTTGTAATTTATTTGGCGACCTTTCTAATGTTTAATTAGTGTGAGTTGGCTGGCTCTAGGTCCGAAAAAGTTGCGTTTGTTCACAACTTGTAAACAACTTATGCATTGTACCATCAAAAAGAGCTGGTTGCCTTTACAGAACTGTTTCATCGTTATCCCTAACGACTCTTCAGAAGGCTTTTTGCTGAAGAAAGCATGATTGCCAACTGCCTCTCCATACAATCATTGCTTAGATCAGTTGGGAACTGCTAAAAGCAATGAAAGCAAAAATAGACAAGCAATGAGTGCTTTCATCTTTCATCTTTTATGGCCATAAGTGAATTGCTCAAACTTAACTTTGTCCCAAGCATAGCAAGCAGCAACCCAGCGTGTTCTCTATGCAACGAGCAGGAAAATAATATCCATTTTATTGGAAGCTGCCCAATCTTAAGGGAATACAGAATTTTTACATTTTGGTAAGGCAAGACTATATCTGCAAGAAGTTCACCAGCTACTAAATGGAGCAAATTGGTTGATCCTTTTAGCATTTTTTTACAACAAAACCTGTGCAAATGACAAATATTCAGTAGCAAATTTCGAAATGGATAATGAATAAATTAAAGATTGGCTAACATTAGTTCAATATTATTGTTTCCCTATGTATATATGATAAAATAAGGATTTTTAAAGTACTTTTAATGTTTTAGTCTGGGTGGACTTTTCTATCGAATTGAGTCCGTATGTCACTTTTGTAGGAAAAATTGTCTGTGATAAAACTTTGCTTCGACTTACTCTTCGGATGCGTGTAACTACATCAAAAACTCTTGGTTTCTATTCAATTGACCGGCAATGTTTTTACGTTATGATTGGCATTTGCCCTGGGGGCAGCAATGCCTAACAAGTTTTTGTTCGACGGGGTAAACGAATAAGAAACGCAAACAGAATGACACAGAGACATGAACAAAAAGTTGTAAAAAAAGTTTTTTCATATTTCAACTGCAAGGTGCCACAAAAAAATTAAAAGCCAGATAAAAGGATTCGGCAGGGATGTTAAACGAAACGACTTTGGCATAAAAGTGATGGTAGAAGGCCGAGCGAGTCGCAGTTACTCTGTCTCTCGGTATGTGTGTGTGTGTGCGCATTAGCATAAATAAATTATAACGTGCGCAACTTTGACTGTGAGTTTATTGCATGTAAGCGATAACTCTCCCACACTCACACACGCACACTCGAATTTGTAGGTATGGAAAACAGAGACATAAATGTACATACAAACCAAACCAGGCGACGGATAATAACAGTTGCCAACTTTGCCGAGACACAAGTAACACGTTGGCCATATTCCGGCCGAAACCGAATCCCGTATACTTAAGCCCAGCAGAGACAAGGCAAATGATAATAACTTAAGGCGTAAAAAGCAAAACACAATAGCGTAGAGAACGTAAACTGAAAGTTTGTATCCCTATATGGGGGCGTGTGCGGGTTGTTGCTGCATACAAATTATGCAATTAGTTGAGGCATACCGAAAATGTCGACCAAGACGGATATTAAGTTCTTTAACAACTGAAAGTAGCATCAGCAGCGAATTCCTAAGAAATAGTCAAAAATCTCTGACAAATTGCCAACGAAAGTTTTGCGCTGAAGCTGAAAGTTCTTACTGTAGCTCTGAGTAAAGTTTTTGCTGACAAGTTGTAAAAATAATATTGCGTATACGCAGAGTTTGCCAGAGGAAATGTGAAAAATGTGTGCGCCGGGCCTTAAGCAAACAGTGTAAAAATGAAACAAAATGAAAGACTTAGCAATGGGCCAAGAAGCTAAAGTTGTTTCAAGTTGCAATTAGATAGGGAGAGAGAGAGAGAGAGAGAGAGAAAGGGAAAGCACTCAATGGATTTGGATTTTATCAAAAGTACACAAAAACTGTTATGCTGGAAGGGAAATGACAAGTGGCTTGGCAGATGAGAAAGGCATTTTTATGACATCTCCATGAACATTAAAAAAACTAAAAGTTGCTTTATGTCTTAGGCAAGTCTACACTACAAAATAATCATCACAGCCAGACGAGACTATTACAATAACAAGTTCAACAGTGAAATATCGAGCAGACAAACTTAAAGTGATCTTAAAAATTTAGGAATAGGTAACGTCAAAATAAAACAAAACAAAAGACTGATCTGAAAGTAAATAATCTTAACACTAAATTTAACCAAATATCAGTACCTGAAGCTACGCAAAATATGTAACTTAATATTGCACCTAAATTGTAACAAATATTTTCTAAAATCAAACGCAAAACTACCCTAAAAATTTGAAAAGGCAATAAAGCAAATTCACCCTAAAATTACGAAAAAAATATATTTTTCTAAATTTTTTTAAAGTTTTTTCTAAAGAATTCATTTTTGGGATTACTTTTCTAAAATTCAAAAAAAATTTTCTTACATATAGAAATGTTTTCTTAGTTGGTGACCTTTTTGTTGCATCTACGTATTGCCGGCCAACCAAGAATCATTAGAAATGTTTTTCTAAATTTTAAGGCGATGTCGATTTTAGGGCGGCTTTCTTAAATATAGAAAAATAATTTTCTTATTGCAGCGGTCCATCCGTAAGCTCTAATTTTGGCATACTTTTTCCAGCATTTCGGCCGGTATCTCACAAATGGCAGCTGTAATGTTGTCTTCCAGGGCTGCAATTGTGGCAAGCGCTGTTCGTTTGTTAGTCTATACATGGTGAAGTGGCGAACCTTACTGAGCATTTTTGTCGTTGCCACATGTTACGAATCACGCATGAGGTGTCAAAAAGCTTACATTGAAAAACCAAATTGCATAAAAATCACCATTGAAAAGGAAATTAAAAAAATATGTTACTTGGGGTACTATTTATATTTCGGGAATAGCAAATAATAAACATTTTTAAAAGAAAATGGGTTTATTGTTTTTCGAAATATTCTCCATGATATTTTTTATTTTGGTATTACCAGACTTTAGCTATTGACCTTAGTGTTACCAGCTGCCGACATTTAAATATTATCCCAGGTACAAAATGGACGAAAGAATACAAGATTAATTTTTTCGATAAATCATGATTATTATACTATTTCGATTGAATTATTTTGAATAAGGGAGGATCAAGAAAATAATAACCAGAATAAAATATCCAATTGTACTATAATTAAGCAATATGTAATGTATTAAACAAATGCAGTTTTGCTAATATTGATTACTATATATCATTAGAAGGTACGTATCTTCTATCTACAAAACTGCGTTAAGAATTACGTTTTCTTTACAATTGCTGGGGCGGGATGGGACGTGGCTGGACCTGCCTGCAAGTATAGGATGTTTATGTCCCATACTTGTCACACCTCTATCTCTTATCATTTCTGAGATCTGTGAGTTCATACAGACGTACAGACGGACATGGCTTAATCAACTTGGCTGTTGATGCTGATCAAAAATACATATACTTTATAAATAATTCATAATTCATATATATACTTTATAAATAATTCAAAATATCGATATTTTTGTTTAAAAAACCGAAATATCCTTATCGAATATTTTTCTTAGGCGATATATCGGACATCGAATATATTTTGGTGATATTTTCTTCGATATTTTTTTTGGTGTCAGTCACAAAAAGTGAGGTTTACTGAATGCACTCTTTTGGATATTAGCTTACTACATTCCAACATTTTTTTAGATTTACGCCATATACATGAAAACATGTTTTCTATTCAAGTTAATGAGATGATTAACTTTCCGCAATCCCATTAATTTGAATTCAGTCATAAGTTTTCATAATAATTTTCTGAATGAAATAAAATACATATCGTGACTGTTTTTACGACCTTTATTATAATAAAACTAGCAAGTTATGCGTGCACATAGCTTTTAACGGAAACACACAACACCACAAAGGAGGCTGGTCGACCATACAGTTGTTTAAAGAACATCCTGGTTCTATATTCAGTAGCATTTGCCCATCAACTGGGAACTCTATGCCAGCATACATACCTTTTTTAAACTTATAAAAATACATTTAGGGGCTATGTCACATCTACACACAATCTAACAAATAACTGGATAAATTGTAAGTTTATCCGACACATAGCAGCTATCTGTAAGAAGAGAAATCCTTCCTAAATCTTTATTTTTTCCGTATGTTAGAGCTTTGATCTCTGGATTTAAAACGCAATCAGAATGTGGTTTTTAAAAACATTCCAATGACACCTTTATTACGTCAATAGGCCTGCTTATTGTAAAATTGTGTCCATTTATTGAAAATATCGATGTTGTTTTTCAACAAAATAGAAATATCAAAACAAGTAAGAAAGTCGCTAGAGCCCGATTGTAATATGCTCTGTACTGTGACTGCGAACATTCTTTTGGTCATAACTTTACCAATAGATGGCCCCACTAATTGATTCTCAAAACTGACCAATAGTTGGCGCCACTACTGTGACCATTTCAAAACTGAAAAATAGATGGCGCCACTACTGTAACCATTTTAGCTACTAATTATTGTTCGATTGTAAAGCGCGATGCTGCCGCCAGGCGCTTTGGCGGGAGCCCAGCCAGAAACTGAGCGCCAGGGATGGCGCGTGTTGTCGTTCTGCTATCGTGTGGTGCTCGATAAATGGTGTGACCAGAGGTGGCCAGGGCTGCCACACCATTTCAAAACTGACCTTTGATTGGAACTGTTTTTATACCCTTGCAAAGCGTATTATAATTTTGCCCAGAAGTTTGCAACGCATAGAAATATTCATTTCCGACCCCATAAACTATATATATTCTTGATCAGGGCGACGAGCTGAGTTGATTGAGCTTTGTCCGTCCGTCTGTCCGTCCGTCCGTCTGTCCATCTGTCTGTTTCTTCGCAAACTAGTCTCTCAGTTTTAAAGCTATCGAGCTGAAATTTTGCACACAGTCTTCTTTTTACTGCACGTTGCTAATATGTCGGAACCGAATCGGATCGGATGACTATATCTTATAGCTGCCATAGGAACCATCGGTCGAAAAATGGGTTTTCATGAGAAAAACTTTTTTGTTTTCAATGTTAGCGGCCTTAAACTCGGCCATTGTTAATATTATCTGCTTTCAAACAGATTTGGAAATTTTAGTCAAAATCGGATGACTGTATCTTATAGCTGCCATAGGACCGATCGGTCGGAAAATGGGTCTTAGTGAAAAAAACTTTTTTGTTTTTAAGTAAATCGTTCTTAAGGTCGGTGATTATTAATATTAAACGCTTTCAAGCTAATTTGAAAGAGTTGATCGACATCGGGTGACTATATCTTATGGTTGCCATATGACCGGTCGGTCGAAAATGGTTCTTAGTAAGACAATTTTTTTTTTTTATGTTAGCGTCCTTAAACTCGCTGATGACTGATTTTACATGCTTTCAAATAGATGCGCAAAATTGCGTCGAAATCGGATGACTATATCTTAAGGCTGCCATAGGGCCGATCGGTCGGAAATTGAGTCTTAGTGAGAAAAACTTTTCTGTTTTCAATTTTATCGTTCTTAAACTCGGCGTTTGTTAATTTGATTTGTTTTCAAAAAGATTCGCGAAATTTTGTCGAAACCAGATGTTTATCTGTCGGCAAATGGCAAATTTTTGATTTTTATGTAAGCATTCTTTAACTGTGACTTTTGCATTTACAAGGATATAAAATCTTCGGCACAGACGAAGTTAGCTTGGCCTTCTCGTTTCGTAATAACTTGAGTATCGTTCATCCGATCTTTATAGTTTTTTCGGCAAATCGATAAATAATACTACTAATAACTGCTGAATTACTAACTATCTCTAGAAAGAACGAACCATGTATCTTCAAAACAGTGGGAAATATCAGATCAAGAATATATATACTTTATAGGGTCGAAAATGATTCCTTCTCTCTATTACATACTTTTGCAAAAACTTAATATACTCTGCGTACATTTGGTATATAGTATACAAATCGACAAGAAGTTGATCCTAATAACGAAAATATTTGTGCGCTATCACGTGTACAATGTACTTTTATAACTTATTAACTTATTGGCACATGAAGTTGCAGAGATATGGTCACTTTCGATTGGGAAAGATGGTGAAACTATTCAAGTGACGTGCCGGAAAATATTCTAACACATTTTCGTGACTAGTGCAGTAAATTAAAAGAAATATTCTTGATGCACTGGGATAAAAACTAAATAAACTAAACTAAAACATCTTGCAAATAGATTGTTACATATATTTTGTGGGATCATCGGGCAATTGAGAACCTGGTTTGATTCTCCTCCACCACATCCCAACATGTTTCCGCTTTTGATAAGCGGAAGCTTGTGTGCAGATAAGAAAAGTAAGTAAAGGACCGTTGCTGACTGAAAAATGTCATTAAAGCGTAAGCACGCACACACAATTTCATACAAGCCAAATGAAGTCAATTGAACTTTCGTTGCGTTCTCAGCGTGGTGCTTGTGTGTGGTGGATAATTTATTTTGTCATTAAGTTAAACTCTAAGCCGCACACTTTCTCTCCGCTTAGTGCAACATAAAAAAATGGAGGAACTAATTAACTTGTTTAGCACCAAAAACCGAGCGCCAGTTTTGCGCTGGCAACTTAAGCTTTAAGCTTGTGTGTGTGTGTGTGTGTGAGTAAGTGTGTCGTTAAGAGCGCCTGGAGAGAGAATATGAAGCTATGGCATTTCTTCTAAAAAGTTGTGCCTGATTAAGCCCTTGTGACCATGGAAAGAAGGGGTTAAGGGATCTCTAGTATTGCAAACAGCGGGTTGCTCAAGCGTACGTTGCTTTGTTGCTGCTGCTGCTGCAGCAAGGAAAATTTTATTGCATACGCTCAGGCGCTAGATGAGACCGTAGCGGAAATGGAAATGTTGCCGTTGCCTTTGCTTGGAAAAAGCCAAGCCGAAAATGGCAACAGTGTACAGCATCGAACGCTATGCATTACACACCCCCAACCGCACCCCCCTCTCTTCTTTGCTGCGCATCAACGCTTCGCGACTTGGCGTCGTCTGCCTGGCCCAGCAATTGCAATTTCATTTCCGTTTCTTGGCTTTTTATTTGCGCCATGCTTTTCCTTGATGTTCACATGCAAACATATATATATGTATGTATATATATAAATATATTTGCAGTCGTCGTTTCGTTTATTTTTGTGCAATAAGTTTTTTGGCTCTTTGCCTTCTGTAGGTTGCGTTGGTTCAGTTTTTTGTTTTATTTTTGCAGACAAAAAATCTTGCATCAACTTTGTTGAGTAAAGTCCGTTGCAGAAGCCATCTAATTGAAACGGAGTGCTGGTGGAGCGTTGGGGGGAGGCTAGTTAGTTGAGGTAACAAAGTGCAACAGGAAGTGAAACAGCAAATGTATTTGCCTTTAAATTACGCAATGGAGTTGTTAATACACAAATTAAATTTTCCTTCGGAATGTTAAATTCATCTGCATGTCTTGTAAATTCCTTAAAATGGTTAGCGGAAATTAACTAAGCTGGAGTCCATATAGTTCGATTTGTAAGACTTAACTTGCCAATTACATATAATTGCAAAATTCTCGTCACGTCGCAACTGTACCAGCGTTTTCAGAGAATTGGGGAGAGCCCAGACGAATGGAAGTCAAATCATCCTTAACAGTGACAATGCTTGCTTATTCGAGTCGGCTCTCTCTCAATTCTCTCGAATTGAATTGGGACCTCATGACTAATTTTGTGCTCACATTACAAAATTACTTTATCATCGATTTGAAGACTCCAAAAACCTAATTTTAGGGGTACCAGCAAGGCTTTCTGTGTTTCACTGATCATTGTAGACCTCAAGACTGCTTAAAACATCACTTTGGTGAGCCCTCACACCCGTTCTTAGATACAGAAAATTATTATTCGTTTGTTGCAGGAGACAAAAAATAGAAGGTAGTGCATTGCGTCGTTTGTCAAACAAAAATTTTCAGTGTGACGACACAGACTCACAATTTTGTGTTTGTTAACATTTTTTAAAATGTGTGCTTCGGTAACCAAAATGAAAATGAATTGAAAATGTATCAACAATTAAACTAAATCAAGTAAAAACTAAAAAATTCTAATTCCCAATCTAAGACTAATCTGTCAAATGACATCACAAACTCACAAAGTTATGCGCATGCGAAAAAAAGCAAGCATTTGCACCTACCTTGTATTCATTGTATCCTGATTTATGTATATGCTTATTCCCCGAACAAAACTCAGCGTTGAATATAATCAGATTCGCACCGGCAAACGCATCGTGCAGTTGAGCGAGAGTCTGCCTATTGAGTAGGTTTGCAAGTTAGTCGGATTTCGTTGGCACCAACACTCGTAAGCTGGCCTTGATAAAAACTCTCTTTCTTTATTCCATCTTCGTCAGCTGCGAGTCTCAGCATATGCTCATTAGAATCAATCGTCGTTAAGCCAAATAAACAAACACCCGAATTGAGTGGAATGAAAACGAACATGATTATAATAAGAGTGCCTACACTATGATTGAATAAAACTCAGCAGCGAACATGTTGTGTATGCAAGTTTGATGCGTTGAGCTTAAAGCCAGTTTATTCGGGTGTTGATTAATGTATGAACGTTTTGCAATCGAACGAAGCCGTTCTCTTGTGTGAACCAAAATGAGCTGAACAAGTGATCTTGTTCTTCTGCAATCGTTCTTTTTTGTTCAGTGACTCTTGTTCAATTAATCTTGTTCAGTGAGACTGCTTCAATGACTCTTGTTCAGTTGGTCTTGACCAGTGACTTATGTTCAGTGAGTTTTGATTAGTGATTCTTATTCAGTAACTCTTGTTCATTGGCCCTTGATCACTGATCAGTGACTCTTGTTCAGTGAGTCTTGTTTATCAGTTAATCTTATTCAGTGAGTCTGATTAAGTTACTGTTGTTCTGTGACTTTTGTTCAGTGGCTCTTTTGTAGTGACTTTTTTCTGTTACTGTTGTTCAGTGAGCTCTGTTTAGTGAGTCTTGTGCAGTTAATCTCGTTCAGCGACTCTTGATCAGTGACTCTTACCCAGTGAGTCTTGTTCAGAGACTCTTGTACAGTGAGTTCTGTTTAGGGACTGATGTTCAATGACTCTTGATCAGTACGTCTTGCACAAAGACTCTTGATGGTGGTTTTTGTTCAGTGACTGATGGTCAGTATATCTTGTTCAAGGACTCTTGTTGTGTGTCTTGTTCAGTGACTCTTGTTCCCTGACTGTTCTGCAGTGCGTCTTTTACATTGACTTCTGTACAGTAGTTCTTGATATGTGAATTATACAAGGCAACAAAATTAGCCTTTTTTCAGTATATTGAAGTATCGGTGGTGATTCTTGATGGTTTTCGTGTGTTGAACACGAATCTGTTTTGATAAATGGTCCATCACGTCGAGATTTTTAGTAATTTGAGCTTAAAGATACAAAAAATGCCTTATTTGACTCTTTTTATGCTCGTTTTGTGGAGAACAAATACTTTTGTTTGATATTATTGGTAAGAACTACTCCTTAACTTTGAAATAAACTATCTCAAACAATTCTACGATTTTTTCCAATGAAAATATATAATTGTTAGTAATTGTATCCGAGTTCACAAAACCCCAATATATTGTTGCTGCCCCAATGTATGCAAAGGGTTTTGTTGAAAATTTACATTGAAATTCTGTGCAAATTACTAACCGGTTGTACTGTTTCTGGAAGGCATACTTTTGTGCAGAAGACAGTTTTGTAATTTTATTATTGTCAAGACTATGTATTCAAAATGGTATATCTTTGCTTAAAAAAATCCTAAAATTCTATGGGATAGTTTGTTTTAAAGTTAAGAAATAGTAATTTAATATAATATCAAAAGTCAAAACAAAAGTATAGGTTCCCGACAAAACGCGTCTGAAAAGTGTCAAAATAGGCACTTTTTGCAACTTTAAGCTAAATTACTAAAAATCTCAACGTGATGGACCATTTCTGAAAATAGATTCATGTTCAGAACACGAAAAACATCTAGAACATTGGTAGTGACCAACCCTTCAATATACTGGACCTTGTTGCCTAGTGTCATGTTCAGTGACTCTTGTTTAGTGCGTCTTGTACAGTCGCTTTGGTGCAGTTAATATTTTTCAGTAAGTTTTTCTCAGTGAGTTTTGGGCAGTTAAAGTTGTTCAGTGAGTCTTGTTCAGTGGCTTTTGTACAGTGACTCCTTTTCAGTGACTCGTGATCAGTGACTCTTGTTCAGTGACTTTTATTCAAGGAGCCTTGTTCGCTTTTTTAGCAACTTTTGTTCAGTTACTCTTGTTCAATGAGTCTTGCTAAAAGACGTTTCGTTGAATTACTCTTTTGATTTGATACTCTTTAGACTTTACGCCTTGTGAGTAATATCTTTTCAAATGACTCGGCCTATTTAAAGGATCTTAACTAATTATTTTATTTTGAACTTTTAAAAACGGTATAAGCATTTGAATATGCGAAGCACGTGAAATATGAAAAGTCTCCGTTGTGTCACTATTCATAAAGCCTTTCTTCCATTCTTTTGGCCCACTGTGCAGCTGTGCGGTAGCGGACAGTAGGTAAACCAGACTCTTCATTGGCGCTTCAATTGCCTTTGCGTCGCATTAAAACACTTTGCTGCTCCATAACAGTCACACTCCCCCAGACTTATAGGCTAGGCGACCATTGTAGACATCAGCTGAAGCTCGTTTAATCTTAGATTTTAATTGCATGGCCGTAATGTTGAGTGTGTGCGTGAGACAACAGAACAACAACAGCCGTGGCAAGTAAATTGAATTTAATTACAACCAATTTTGTTTTTCTTTCAAGTTGATTGTTAGATTTTATTCGTCATAAACTTTGAACAATAAAAAAATGTTTATTTAACGTTTTTTGGCAAATGCAAAACTGTGGCATACTTTGGGGCAATGTCGGGAGCTGCCTTAAAGGCAAGTGCAACTTTTTGCCGAGCTCTAATTAGTGTGAGTGGGCCATTAAAAATTTGTGCAGGTTTCGCTCTCGCGGCTTAAAGTTTGCGTCAAGTCTAGGGCAAAGAAATTAAAATTGAAATGTAAAACTTGCGAAAGTTTTTTCGCTCACACACACAAACACACTAGAAAAATTTAAAATGCAAAAGAAGGCGCTGTGCAAATACAAAAAAAAAGTGAACTTATTTTGAAGTGGGTTCGTGGCAGGTGGGCAGGAAAAACTTGCTGCATTAAGTGCACTCTGCCACGACTAGCAAGAGAAAAGGACAGTGACAGAGAGGCAGAAGGAGAGGGGTGAGAGAGGGCTGCCAACTGCCGCCAGCTCATTAAAAGTAAAAAAAATGATATGCATTAAGTTGGCAACGGTAAGGCGCTGAGTACTGCAGTCATTATGCCAAACTGACGATGCTCCCGCCCGCCTTCTAATGGTCAGTGTTAATTGCGTGGAAAGCATTTGGAATGCAAAACGGAAACTGGAACCAGCCACCTCAAAGTCATCATAATTGAAGCAAACTGACATTTGCCTGATAAATGGGCATAATTGTGCAGGCGAGAGACCCAGACCCAAAGTATGTCTATCCATACATATTTCATTGCATTAACAAGTCTAATCGGCACACACACACACACGCACAGGGGTCACTGTTGCAACCAAAGCGACAGCATCGGGAGTGGCCATTATTCATTCGATGGGCCCCCGCATAATTTATTGCCTCTGGCACCACTCACATATTTGACATACCAAAGCGGACAGTATTTGACAATTTTGCCCTGCGGCTGACTCACCACCCGCCCCGCATATGTCCACACAAATTTCCATCATTGGCAGAGGTAAAAGCAGCTTTAAAATTTATTTTGTTTGACAAACTGACAAAATTCCCAACCCATTCATCAAGCTCCACAAAGTGTGATGTCAAATCGATGTCAACGTGTGTTGCCTGGCACCACACCGGGAACACGATGAGCCAAGTGCTTGGGCATGTTAGAATTCGGGTTGCAAAATCAAACATTGGCTAGATGTCCTGTTGGTATGTATTCATTATGATCGTGCAACCATAGTGTTGTGTTAGGGAGCGGGTATTTTCAACTGACGTATGAAACGACAATCAGGAGAGCCAGGACAATTGAACTGAAATTTCAGAATCAGTGGCAGCAAATCTAGGGTTGCCATTTGCAGCAGCAACTGTATCGTGAAGTTGTTTAACTCCCCTTGCCTATAAAAACCAAATTGAGAACGTTAAGAACGAATTTAGCGTTCGTACTGAAATTATTCGTTCTCCTCGTTCCATATAACTGGCTGGTTGTATCCACTCTCCTATCTATGCTTGAAATCTCGATACTTTTTATACCCTTGGAGAGGGTCTATTAAAATTGTCGAGATGTTTGTAACGCATAGATGGAAGCATCTCCGACCACATAAAGAATATATATTCCTGATCAGCTTGACGAGCTGAGTTGATATAGCTATGTCCGTCTGTTTCTATGCTATCTCCTCCGTCAGTTTTAAAGCTATCTTAACCAAACTTTGCACGAAGTCTTTTGGTACAATTACGTCGGAACCGGCCGGATCGTATGACACTAACATATAGCTGCCATAGGAACCATCGGTCGAAAAGTAGTTTTAGTGAGAAAAACTTTTTTGTCTTCAACGCAAACGTCTCCAAACCTCGTATTTATAAGTTTTCTGTGCTTTTGCATAATTCCACCAAGTTTGATAGGAATCATAGAAATTGGGTGTGGAAAATGTATATAGGAGGCCTTGTCAAAAATATGTACATTTGGCCGAATGTACATATTTGTGTCAGTGGAATCAGGCTACTTATTTATATAAATTAAACAAGCTACAAGGGTATATATATATTTTTATGCTTACAACCAAAAAGATCTATGCTTGATATGAAGCCGGCTTTATTTAAAACCAAGAGTTTCAATCTCATAAATTCATGCTTGATATTTTGACATCAAAACTGCTTGATATCAAGCACGATCGGCTTGGTTTTTTCTTTTACGAGCTGCAAGGTTATATAAAGTTCAACCGAGCCGAAACTAGTTTTCCTGTATTTCTTTTGTTGCATTTTGTTGTCAGTTGCTAAACTAGTGAAGAACTGAAGTATCTGCATCTATTTTATTTAAATATCAGCTGTTATCTAGAAAAAGAAAACAATTAAACGGTCTCGTGTACAAAATTATTCACACATTTTAGTCCAACGTAATCTTGAAAGTGTTATTATCTTGACATTATCGCTTAGGCTAACTCAAACATCAGCAATCGTAGGAATGAGTTTCTGGTAGACCTCAATACCATGCAGATATTCATCTGCGCTCAGATATTCATCATGATCGTGAATCAACGACTTTGTGTTCCTAATGGGCGAGAAGCCAAGTACCGGTATTCCTTTTTGGCGAACAAAGCGACCGTCGGTGGCTCCAGGACACACAATGGGATGGATTTGTAATTGTCTATGAACACAAAAGAGATATTGAAACTAGATACCATTAGCTTAATCACAAGTGCCGCCACTTACAGTTCATCCAGCGCTTCCTTAAGCGCCACCCAGTAAACATTGGAGTTATCTATCTTAGTGGGTTCCACTAAAGGATCTTTGTACAAAAATTCTAGCTCTATGCCACCTCCAGCCTCTTTGCACCAGTCACGTATTTGCTGCTCCAAAGCCACCAGATCTAGGGTGACTGCCACACGCATATCAAATGTGGCCTCCAAGAGTGGGGGAATCACATTACTCTGCACACCGCCATCTAGTTGTGTTAGGTTCACCGTGGTAACATCACCTCTGCTCAAAGTTAGATCCTGCTTCAGACGTTCAACTTCTCCGGTACGAAACTCTGTTAGTTTATTCAATACATAGCATAGCTTCTCGCCAGCTGTGTTCGATAGCAATAGCGATCCATGACCAGCATTTCCATTGAACTTAAGTTTAAATGCTAAAAAACCAAAACTTTTGTTAAAAAACAAATATATACCTAAGTGTGGAAGGTGTACGTACGCCAACGTAATCGTTCGGCATAGAAGAGATGGTATTTCTCTGTCGTATTGGTGGCTCCCTCGTCTAGGCTAAAGCCCACATTCATGTTGTTAAAGTAATCGCCTTTCACAAATTCTCCCATACCCAGTTGTCCGCCAATTTCCTCATCAGGCACAAAGGTAATGTACACTGTACGTTTTGGTTGGTAGCCCCTTTTTTTGAGAGCACGACATGCTCCCAGATATTGAGTTCCCACACACTTCATGTCCTGGGTACCTCGAGCGTAAATTTTACCCTCCGCATCCATATGGGCGCTGAATGGTTCATATGTCCATTTGTCGGGAAATACGGGCACCACATCCATATGAGAGTTCAACATGATAGAAGGCAACTGCGGTTGGCAGCCCAACCATTTCATGATCACCACCGGTTTGGTGGGCAGTGCAGGATAAACCACATCAACGGGCAGATTTAGGCTGATAGCCTGGCGCTTTAGGAACTGCACACAAGTGGCTAACCAGCGCAGTGTTCATCAATAGTGGGTTATAAATATTAAGTAAAAGTTTTGGCAAAACTCACTGTAATCCACCTCCGGATGCACCGTTGGTATACGTAAATATTCTCGGAAAATGTTAATTTCCTCATTATTTTCCCACTGGGCCATACTTATAGAACTTCTACCCACGTTCAGTGATCAACGCTGACTGGTGAGGCAGTTACTGTTCTGCCAGCCTTTTAAATAGTATTTTTTTGATTTGTTTTGGGTTTTATTTTTATATTTCTCTTGTTTTCAATGTTTATCATCAGTGGTTTTTGCTGCTATCACAAAAAAAGAAATTGTCTACGGCTGATAAGCACAATGTACATATACACGCACGCATATTTCGCCTTGATAGACTTACACTAGTTTTATTAAAGTGTGAGACAATTTGGGTTTTCCCCTAAATAGAAATAATTTTCAACGATCGTTGAACTTGAGAAGTGGATAATAAAGTCGGCTCATCATAGATGTACAATGAATTTGAAAATTATAGATAAGAAGAGTGTCTTATTTATATTTGTTCGCAAACACTTGGTCATACTTTAATGCTTGTTGGTAAACATTGGGCCCACAATTAAACTACAGGAATGCTTCAGCCACTGTATTCACCAGATAAGCCTTTATGACGTTTCATAATATAATGAGATTAAAAGCGCACCGTTTAGTGAGCTTAGCGCTATCTCAAAGATCGAGTTTGAGACTTCCAAACACTTCCAAAACAGCGAAAAACGACCTCATTTCCAGCTACAGCATCCAATCCAGCGGCTTTCGTAATATTCCGACACGCCTTTTACAGTGAATCGAATTCAGATAATGGCGCCGCTAACTTGACAGGCACAGGCGCTAACTCTACAGACTGAAACAGCTGATTCAATTCCAGTGCTCATATGCAGAACCTTCGGAAGGTCAGCAGCAAACCAACGGTAATTGTTGGTTTGTTTGGGGTTTAATTTTGGCCGCCTTTCTTCACTCCAGTCAAAACACTTTTTGCCTGAGTTTTTCTCCTCCGCGTTTCGTCAAATATATTGCCTTCTTCAGGGGGCCTGTATTTTTTTTTTTTTATAAAAACATGAACACAAATGAGTCATACATACATACATATTGAACATATTACTTAAATACCTATTTTAGTGTTCGTCATAGTTTTGTTGTATTGCACGATTGTTTGTTGATGTCAGTTGTTTTATTCGTCATGTTTTTGTTTGAATTGTTATGCTTAAATGTTCCTCTTGTGATCGCTCTCCAATGTCATCCTTGTCTTCCATCTGTGTTCTAAGTCCAATACTTTTACATTTTCGAAGTCAGCTGAGTGATTTGTTTTGTTGATATGTTGTGCTAAAGCTGTTGTTGTTTTCCCTTTTTGAGTGTCTCTTTTGTGTTCGCTGACTCGCGTGCTCAGAGAGCGTTTTGTTGTCCCTATGTAAGTTCCGTTGCAGCTCTCTCCCTCTGCTCCCGCGCATTTGATTTCGTACACTACGTTGGTTTGGTTTTCCAACGGTAATATGTTACATTGTCGATGACATCTGCATTCCCTATATCCTTAATATATCCCTGAGTATTAAAAAAATTAAAACAATTAACAAAATTGAAATTCAAGCAAATCAGCGCAGTGTGCCCGTTTAGCATTTGGTGGTATTTAGATGAATATTTTTGTTACGCTACCTGCATCCCGCATACTACTTTATAATTTTTTTTATAAATTTCTGTACTATGCGCAGTTTGTAGGAAACACACTTTATTCAACTTTAATCTTGCTCCCAAACTTGTTATTGATCAATATTATATGCTACCGCACAATTCTGCCAAGTTTGATCCAAATCGGATGACTATCAGGCCTGTTCCGGTTTTCACTTTCACTTAAATTGCTCGAATTCGATTTGGTTAACTGTTCCGGTTTTCACAATTCGATAGATTTACTCGATTTGAATTCACATTGCTCGGAGTCGATGAATTCAAAAGTAAATGCGTTTTTTACTTAATGGTGTCAAAATAATGGCTTAAAATTATTTTTGTAGTAATTTTTAGTGTATTTAGATACTTTCTGAAATCTCTTCTTTTAAACAAAATCTCCTCTATTTATAAAACAGTTTGTCCTGACTGACTGATTCACTGACTGAATGGCAATCAACGCAGAGCGCAAACAGTAAGAGATAGAAGGCTGAAATTTGGACAGGAGTTTCCATTAGTGGTGAAACTGCGCGCTAAGACTGAAAAGCGTCGGAAAAGTTTGTTTGGGAAAGTTTGATTTTTTCATCCGATTGACTTGAAATTTGGTTTGTAAGCAAAGTACGCGAAATAATTCGACACGGGTTTTCCCGATTTTGGAAAATCCGCCCACGAGGAAAATGGCCGGAAAATTCGGCATGCAAAAAACAATTTTTCATCCGATTGGTTTGAAAATCGGTTTGTAATGATAGAATACGAAATAATTTGAAATGTAATTTTCCAATGTCGGGAAATCCGCCCCCCAGGCGTGAAGATTGCCGGAAAATTATGTAGTCAAAAAGTTATTTTTCATCCGATTGTTTTGAAATTCGGTTTTTTAGGATAGAATACAAAATAATTCACTATACTGATGGCGACGCAGCGAAGAGCGACGGGTTATTTGCTGGCTTGTTATATAAAAATAAACAATGTTTATGATAAGCTTTAATTTAGTTCTGTGCCAGCCAAATCGAATTAACATTTTTTGTTCAACCTGTTCCTGTTTTCACTTTTTTATGGAACGGTTGAAACATTCGAATAAGCTTCCATTAAAAATAAAAACGACATCTTAAACAGCTTTATTAAAATACTATTAACTTCTTTGACTTTTCCGTGTGTTTAAAATGCAACATTCGAATTGCAAAACGAATGCAAATCGTTCGAGTAACAGAACAACTTAAATTAAATCGTTCGATTTTGTTTGAATTTGAAATCGAAAAAATATGTGAAAACCGGAACAGGCCTGTATAGCTTATAGCTGCCATAGGAACGATCGGTCGAAAGAGTAGTTCTAGTGCTTTTATACTTTTCAGTTATGAATGTTTCATTATTCTCCCGAATGAATCTGCAGTAGACTTTTCGCTGAAGAATGCATGATTGCCAAATGCCTCTCCTTATAATCATTGCTTTGATCAGTTGGGAACTGCAAAAAGCAATGAAAGCCAAAATAGACAAGCAATGAATGTTTTCAACTTTTTGGTGGTAATGCTTGAAGGTCGCCAGATTAATTACAAACCTATATAAGAGAAGGCACGCTCTCTTGTTTTGCAAACGAAACTAACGAAAGTTTCCAGAAACAATGTATTGGAAATTGTAATGTATTGTAATCGAATCCAAGCCAACAAGGTGAGGTGAACGATTTTTCTAATTTACAACCAACAACTTCAAAAACGCAGCAGAGTTAAGGGACCACAAATAGTACTAGTATATAGAGGGGTCTTACGCATACCCTGAAACAACCGACTTCGGCCTCACTAATTTTTATAATTTTGCATTTCAAATCATTTTTATTAATATACAAAAGACATGCTTGAGTAAATGGTATATAACAGATCTAGCTCACAAAAATTAAATGCATCATTAAACAATCACAAATGCAGAAAGTTTATTTCTTTATCATCATATCCTTAGACATTGGCCACGGCAGCGATAAGTTTCTTGTAGATCTCAATACCATTCAGATAAGTGTCCGCACGCAGAAATTCATCATGGTCATGCAACAGCAGGGGAGTGTGGTTAATAGGAGAGAAGCCCAAAGCAGGAATACCGGCATGACGCACATATCGACTATCTGTGGCTCCAGGAAAGACTCGAACACGAGTTTTCAGGCCACTGAAAAAAATTGAAATTGGAAATCACTTGGATCACAAAACTAATTAAATAACTTACAGTCCATCCAAAGTCTGTTTAAAGGCCAGCCAGTAGGGGTTAGAGGCATCGATTTTAGTGGGCTCCACATAGGGATTCTTCATTTCGAATTCCAGCTCTATGCCACCACCGGCCTCTTCGCACCAATCCCGTATCTGCTTCTCAAAGGCAGCCTCATCCACGGTAATGGCCAGACGTATGTCGAAGACTGCCTCCAGCAGCGGAGGCACCACATTGCTCTGCACGCCACCTCGCAGCTGTGTCAGATTTACAGTGGTCACATCACCAATATCGATGGTGGAGTCTTCAGCCAAGCGCTGAACCTGGGATTTTCGGAACTCCATCAGTTTATTGACCACATAGTTGAGCTTAACGCCGGCGGTATTGGGCAGCAGTAGCGAGCCATGACCAGCAGTTCCACTGAACTTCAAGTGCAGATCTGTAGAAGCGGCTAGTTGAGGATTGTTGAGAGGAAAATTAAGTTTTGAACTTACGCCACAGGGTACGCTCGGCATAGTAGAGCGCATAGGTCTCATCCTCGCTGGAGATGCCCTCGTCAAAGCTGAAACCCACGTTCATTTTCTTGAAGTGGTCACCTTTAATAAGTTCCCGCATGCCCAAGTGGCCACCCACCTCCTCATCTGGCACATAGGTGAGATAAACCGTGCGCTTGGGTTGAAAGCCGCTGGCCTTAAGAGCACGAACAGCGCCCAAATACTGAGTGCCCACGCATTTCATGTCCTGCGAACCGCGTGCATAGATCCGACCGTCTGCATCCATATCAGCGCTAAAGGGATCATGAGTCCACTTATCCGGAAACACGGGTACCACATCCGTGTGCGAGTTCAAAATTATCGAGGGTAGCTCCGGCTGACTGCCCAGCCATTTCATGATAACAACAGGATTTTTATCATTGACAGGATAAAGCACTTCCACGGGCAGCTCTAGGATGGCGGCCTGACGCTTAAGAAATTCCACGCAAGCGGCTGCAAAAAGTAGACAGAGTTTATAACAAGATCATAAAGATCATATTTCTTATCGAAAACTTACAATAATCCACATTTGGATGCACCGTGGGTATGCGCAAATATTCGCGGAAAATTTTGATTTCCTGATTGTTTTCCCACTGTGACTTGCTCATTTTGTTTGGATTTTGGACACTCCCTATATAAATTATTATTATCAACCAAAAGCAAACATCTGTTGGACAGCTGATCCACTCACCTACTCAACACTGGCAGCGATCGGCGACGACTGATCGCTGGTAGATGGAAAGCGCGCATTTAAATCGGAATTTGTGTTGAACTCGTTCTGGTTGTGGTTTTCGTTTCTTATCTTTATTCTGCGGTTCCTAATCAACTCACTTTATCAGAGACTTTTTAATATCATTTCAGTTGCTAATCTTATTATGTGGATTAAGTACTTAGCTAAGTACATTTAGTTGGATAAAAAATGAATGAAACAAAAGCTTTTCGTGACAACAAACATCAACGAATTTTGCTCAAAATTGATTGAATTGTTGATCTGCAAAATGTTTGCAAATGGAAGTAAATTGTATTTTTAAAATGACAATTTAATAATGCAATAATAAAATAAAAAATAGAGGAAAGCTAACTTCGGCTCGACCGAAGTTTTTATACCCTTGTAGCTTGTATGATTTATATAAATTAGTAGCCTGATTCCACTGACACAAATGTACACATTTTTGAAAAGGCCTCCTATATACATTTTCTACACCCAATTTCTATGTCAGCTATACTATATAGTTGTCCTAGTAAACTTGGTGGAATTATGTGAAAGCATAGAAAACTTATAAATACGAGGTTTGGGGACGTTTGCGTTGAAGACAAAAAAGTTTTTATCACTAAAACAACATTTTCGATGGTTCCTATGGCAGCTATATGCTATAGTCATCCGATCTGTCCGGTTCCGACAAATGTGCTGCGTATTTGTACCGAAAGACTTCGTGCAAAGTTGGTTTAAGATATCTTTGAAACTGACGGAGGAGATAGCATAGAAACAAACGGACAGACGGACATGGTTATGCTGATCAAGAATATATATATTTTATGTGGTCGGAGATGCTTTCTTCCATGCGTTACAAACATCTCGACAATTTTAATATACCCTCTACAAGGGTATAAAAATAGGCAATTTGAATTTTTCATATAAGTTTTTGACAGATAAATCAACGTATGTATTATTCAGCCATATCATATAAGAACTCAGACAAGTGAAAATTCGGATAGAAAAACGAGAAGATTTACCTATTTTTGTCTGTGGCGAAGTTTTTATACCTTTGTAAATACTGGTTTTGAAATATCAGAGTTTAAGAACGCTAAAACTAAAATCCAAAATTTGTTCTTACTTTTCCGACCAATCGTCATCCGCTTTCGACCAAATTTTGCCAATATGCTTTTAAGCAACAAAAAAGTTTTTTTTCACAAAGACCCATTTTCCGACCGATCGGTTCTATGGCAGCCATAATATATAGTCACACGATTTTGACCATATATAGCAAATTTGTTTGCAAGCATTTAAATTAAAGAATGGAACGCAACGATGGTTCTATGGTTCTACACCGCCACCGCAAGAAGTCAATTTTCCAAATTTCTCTAACAAGACAAGTTAACATCTAACAGTGACATGACATTAAGCCCATATGAAAAATTCGATCACAACTCCAAAAAAATATAACTCAGAATTTTCCTGGGCCTTATGTGTGGACATAAAGCCCATGGGCGTTCAGTCCGTATTTGGATTTCAATTATTTGACAACAAATACACTACGTAGAGAATTTAATAAAAGACAGATTTAAATTTAGTTGCCATTTAGTGATATTCCATCTAATGTTGGCTAAAAAATAATTTTATTAAAAAAATTGTATAAACATAACCAAAGTCTAATAAAAACACGAAATGGAGAGCCATGGATGGCGGTTTCATGTTTACATATAATCCGAAACTCTTTTTTTCTGTAAACAGCAATTACTATGACAGTTTACCCATCGTTTACCCATTAGACCCATCGCCATTAGTATCCCAAACACAATTTAGTTAACGCACATATTCAGTGTACTTTATTTTTGATAATAGTTACACAATTCTAAATTGAAGATGCTGCCCATTGCGAGTCTCAAATTCCCATTTTCAGACTGAATATGATTTCGCTTTGATAAAATTGCATATCTTGAGAAACGATTCACAAGTCAACTCAAGATTTATAGCAAAATTATTCCACGCATCGCAAAATAAATAACTTTTACGAGCCTGTGGTCGCTATAGCTTTATGCTATGGCTTAATCGCACCAACTGTTGTAGGAAGAGCTGCGCTGGAGTGTTTTCATTGAAGCCGATTCCACCAGCTGGTTTTCATGGACGTTTCTGCTCTTCCGCGACATATTCATTACTCTCCGTCTTCCGGCTTCTTCCAGAAACCACAATTTTTATTCTTTTAAGATAGGAATTTTTGTGTTTATTTAGATATATTTTTAGCTGTGCTCTGACACTGAACTCAAATTTTTATATGAGCCTTATGTCCGAAAAAATCTGGGCATTATGACTGAATTCTGTGCGGACTTATAGCCCATATCAAATCTGAGTGATATTTCGATGTGCACTAAGACAAATTTTCATATGGGCTTTATGACCGTGAGCCTTATGTCATGTCACCCATCTAACATCCCATATCTTGAGTAAAAATGCTTAATAACTATTTGCTAAGCCAACATTTGAAAATTTTTGTTTTGTCAAAATAAAAAGTAAGTTGGTGTCTAAAAGGACCACCCAACAAAGATGACAAATGTGGCATGTTAGATACGCTCAGTGTAATTAGCCTATTAGCAGGGAATAAAACCGAATCGTATTTCGGCTCCGGTTCTGGTACGTACCGAAACTTATTCATACCCTTAAACCAAACCGCAAACCGAACTAGCTTATGTTTGAATATGCTAAATAGAATCGAAAACCGCAAAAGAAAACGGTTCGGTTTGTTTCATCGACAAGTTTGTGGCAAAAACGTCTGTAATTTTAGAAAATTGTATTAAAAAACTTAGCTAAATAAAAAGTCGAGAATCGTTTTTCCCCATTAACTCTTAAAGGATAGCAATCTGTCGGGTTACAGTAGGGTGTCAGTATTTCAACAACACTTGCTTTTGTCCATCTGATTCAATTGTCGTCTCTGTTTGGCTTTTTCATGCATCATTAAAACTTTCATATTTAATTACCTGAATTCAAAACATTCATTCTTCTTTCATTGCACTTTTAAGCGTTAGTCCTCTCGGTTCATTAATTGGCAAGTACGTTCCCAAGGAGCTTACGAGATCTGCTACATTCCAGCTCTCCAAAATAGTCCTGAAAACGCGTCGGTATATCCGGCTTTATAGTTTTGAAAATGAATATTAATGCTCGAGTACTGAGAGTGAACTACCTTTCCTTTGCTTTCAATTAAAAACCATGTTATAAACCGAACCGGTGATTTAAAAACTCCATGAGCCACTGAACCGAACCAGTCCTTATTATTAATCAGTTAATGATCTTTATAATAAGGGCTTAAGAATATAGGATGCAATTTTTCTATTTTATAATACAAAAGTTTTGATAAGCCAGATTAATTTTTAAAGCTTACGATTTAACCAAATACGCAACACTAAGTGCACTCAGAACCGAAACTTTACCGGTACAATATTAAGGCTATTTTCGGTTCCAAAAATATCGTTACTCAGATACCGGTACCCAAAAACTTGAAAATATCTTTTCCGGTTCTGGTTCTGAGTTTAAATTGGGTCTTTTCGGTATTCGGTTCCGGTTTGAACATTGAACATTAATTTCTCAAAAACTTAACGTGCAAGAAAAATTTTGAAAATTGACGTGATATTCAGCTTGAAAACCTCCGTAGAACGGAATCAATTTCATTCCCCGGCCCGCTAGAGCCCAATATTTGTTGAGCTGTGTTATTAATGGAAAAACTTACTAGTCACTGCCTAGTAGCCGC
>JBAMBO010004561.1:0-84288 GCA_037044535.1 Lordiphosa magnipectinata | reverse complement strand
AAGAACGAGCAAGGAAAAATTTCGTAACCAATTTTTTTTTTAGGAAAGCTAGGAACAATTATCTTGCCGCAAGCGGGCGTCTCATCCATCGTAAAATTTTAAATTAAGTTCATGGAATATCTGCCGAAAGCTTTGACAAATACAGTCCGATATGGATAAAAATGGGCGATATGGACTAGTTTACTTCAATAACCAAATTTTTCAAAAATTGGGAAGCTAGGTACAATTGTCTAGCCGTAAACGGGCGTCTCATACAACATAAAATTTTGCATTAAATTCTTGAAATATCTGCCGGATCTCTTTGACATATATAGTCCGATATGGATGATAAAGCCAAACTACAGAACGAGGAAGGAAAAATTTCGTAACCAATTTTTTTTTTAGGAAAGCTAGAAACAATTGTCTTGCCGTAAACGGGCGTCTCATCCATCGTAAAATTTCGAATTAAATTCTTAGAATATCTGCCGATAACTTTGACAAATACAGTCCAATATGCATGAAAGTGGCCTTTATGGATTAGTTTTAACCTGTACTTTACTTCAATAATCGAAATTTTCCAAAATATGGGAACCTAGATACAATTATCTAGCCGTGAACGGTCGTCTCATCCATCATAAAATTTTAAATTAAATTCTTGGAATATCTGCAGTTAACTTTGACAAATACAGTCCGATGTGGATGAAAATGGGCTTTATAGACTAGTTTTAACCTGTACTTTACTTCAATAATCAAAAATTTCAAAAAATTGGGAAGCTAGGTACTATTGTCTAGCCGTAAACGGGCGTCTCGTCCGTCGTAAATTTTTGAATTAAATTCTCGGAATATTTGCCGATAACTTTGACAAATACAGTCCGATATGCATGAAAGTGGGCTTTATGGATTAGTTTTAACCTGTACTTTACTTCAATAATCGAAATTTTTCAAAATATGGGAAGCTAGGTACAGTTATCTAGCCGTGAGCGGTCGTCTCATCCATCATAAAATTTTAAATTAAATTCTTGGAATATCTGCACTTAACTTTGACAAATACAGTCCGATGTGGATGAAAATGGGCTTTATGGACGAGTTTTGTCCTGTACTTTACTTCAATAATCAAAATTTTCAAAAAATTGGGAAGCTAGGTACAATTATGTAACCGTAAACGGTTGTCTCATCCAACATAAAATTTTGAATTAAATTCTTGGAATATCTGCCGATAACTTTGACAAATACAGTCCGATATGGATGAAAATGGGATTAATGGATTAGTTTTAACCTGTACTTTACTTCAATAACCAAATTTTTCAAAAATTGGGAAGCTAGGTACAATTGTCTATCCGTAAACGGGCGTCTCATTCATGGTAAAATTTTGAATTAAATTCTTGGAATATCTGCCGAAAACTTTGACAAAAACAGTCCGATATGGATGAAAATGAGCTTTATGGACTAGTTTTAACGTGTACTTTACTTCAATAATAAAAATTTTCAAAAAACTGGGAAGCTGGGTACAATTATCTAGCCGTAATCGGGCGTCTCATCCAACATAAAATTTTGAATTAAATTCTCGGAATATCTGCCGATAACTTTGACAAATACAGTCCGATATGGATGAAAATGGGCTTCATGGACTAGTTTTAACCTGTACTTTACTTCAATAATAAAAAATTTCCAAAAACTGGGAAGCTAGGTACAATTATCTAGCCGTAATCGGGCGTCTCATCCAACATAAAATTTTGAATTAAATTCTCGGAATATCTGCCGATAACTTTGACAAATACAGTCCGATATGGATGAAAATGGGCTTCATGGACTAGTTTTAACCTGTACTTTACTTCAATAATAAAAATTTTCAAAAACTGGGAAGCTAGGTACAATTATCTAGCCGTGAAAGGTCGTCTCATCCGTCGTAAATTTTTGAATTAAATGCTTGGAATATTTGCCGATAACTTTGACAAATACAGTCCTATGTGGATGAAAATGGGCTTTATGGACTAGGTTACTTCAATAACCAAATTTTTCAAAAATTGGGAAGCTAGGTACAATTGTCTAGCCGTAAACGGGCGTCTCATCCATTGTACAATTTTGAATTAAATTCTTTGAATATCTGCCCATAGCTTTGACAAATACAGTCCTATATGGATGAAAATGGGCTTTATGGATTAGTTTTAACCTGTACTTTTCTTCAATTTCCAAATTTTTCAAAAATTGGGAAGCTAGGTACAATTGTCTATCCGTAAACGGGCGTCTCATCCATCGTAAAATTTGGAATTAAATTCTTGGAATATCTGCCGATAATTTTGACAAATACAGTCCGATATGGATAAAAATGGGCTTTATGGACTAGTTTTAACCTGTACTTTACTTTAATAAACAAATTTTTTAAAAATTGGGAAGCTACGTTCTATTGTCTAGCCGTAAACCTGCGTCTCATAAGACATAAAATTTTGAATTAAATTCTTGGAATCCGATATAAATGAAAATGGGCTTTATGGACTAGTTTTAACCTGTACTTTACTTCAATACCCAAATTTTTCAAAAATTGGGAAGCTAGGTACAATTGTCTATCCGTAAATGGGCGTCTCATCCATGGTAAAATTTTGAATTAAATTCTTGGAATATCTGCCGATAACTTTGACAAATACAGTCCGATATGGATGAAAATGGGCTTAATGGATTAGTTTTAACCTGTACTTTACTTAAAAAATCAAAATTTTCCATAAATTGAAAAGCTAGGTATAATTATCTTTCCGAAAACGGGGGTATCATCCAAAATAAAATATTGAATTAAATTCTTGGAATATCTGCCGATAACTTTGACAAATACAGTCCGATATGGATGAAAATGGGCTTCATGGATTAGTTTTAACCTGTACTTTAGAAGTAAAGTACAGGATATTGAAGAATAATCTAAATTTTTCAAAAAATTTGGAATATAGGTACAAGTTCTAGCCGTAAACGGTCGTCTCATCCAACATAATATTTTGAATTAAATTCTTGGAATATCTGCCGATAACTTTGACAAATACAGTCCGATGTGGATGAAAATGGGATTAATGGATTAGTTTAAACCTATACTTTACTTCAATAACCAGAATTTTCAAAAATTGGGAGGCTAGGTACAATTGTCTATCCGTAAACGGTCGTCTCATCCAACATAATATTTTGAATTAAATTCTTGGAATTTCTGTCGTTAACTTTGACAAATACAGTCCGATATGGATGCAAATGGGCTTTATGGACTAGTTTTATCCTGTACTTTACTTCATTAATCAAAGTTTTCAAAAAAGTGGGAAGCTAGGTTAAATTATCTGACCGTAAACGGGCGTCTCACCCATCAAAAAATTTTGAATTAAATTCTTGGAATATCTGCCGCTAACTTTGACAAATACAGTCCTATGTGGATGAAAATTGGCTTTATGGATTAGTTTTAACCTGTACTTTACTTCAATAACCAAATTTTTCAAAAATTGGGAAGCTAGGTACAATTATCTAGCTGTAAACGGGCGTCTCATCCATCATAAAATTTTGAATTAAATTCTTGGAATATCTGCCGATAATTTTGACAAATACAGTGCGATATGGATGAAAATGGGCTTTATGGACTAGTTTTATCCTTTACTTTACATCAATTATCAAAAGTTTCAAAATATTGGGAAGCTTGGTACAATTATGTAGCCGTAAACGGGCGTCTCATACAACACAAAATTTTGAATTAAATTCTTGGAATATCTGCCGATAACTTTGACAAATACAGTCCGATATGGATGAAAATGGGCTTTATGGACTAGTTTTAACCTGTACTTTTATTCAATAACCAAATTTTTCAAAAATTGGGAAGCTAGGTACAATTGTCTATCGGGCGTCTCATCCATGGTAAAATTTTGAATTAAATTCTTGGAATATCTGCCGATAACTTTGACAAATACAGTCCGATATGGATGAAAATGGGCATTATGGACTAGTTTTAACCTGTACTTTAGTTCAATAATCAAAATTTTCAAAAAATTGGGAAACTAGGTACATTTATCTAATCGTAATCGGGCGTATCTTCCATCATAACATTTTGAATTAAATTCTTGGAATATCTGCCGTTAACTGTGACAAATACAGTCCGATATGGATGCAAATGGGCTTTATGGACTAGTTTTAACCTGTACTTTACTTTAATAATCAAAATTTTCAAAAAATTGGGAAGCTAGGTACAATTATGTAGCCGTAAACGGACGTCTCATCCATCATAAAGTTTTTAATTAAATTCTTGGAATATCTGCCGTTTACTTTGACAAATACAGTACGATATGGATGCAAATGGGCTTTATGGACTAGTTTTATCCTGTACTTAACTTCATTAATAGAAATTTTCAAAAAACTGGGAAGCTAGGCTTAATTATCTAGCCGTAAACGGACGTCTCATACTTGGTAAAATTTTGAATTAAATTCTTGGAATATCTGCCGTTAACTTTGACAAATACAGTCCGATATGGATGAAAATGGGCTTTGTGGACTATTTTTAACCTGTATTTTACTTCAATAATCAAAATTTTCAAAAAATTGGGAAGCTAGGTACAATTATGTAGCCGTAAACGGGCGTCTCATACAACACAAAATTTTGAATTAAATTCTTGGAATATCTGCCGATAACTTTGACAAATACAGTCCGATATGGATGAAAATGGGCTTTATGGACTATTTTTAACCTGTATTTTACTTCAATAATCAAAATTTTCAAAAAATTGGGAAGCTTGGTACAATTATCTAGCCGTAAACGGGCGTCTCATCCATCATAAAATTTTGAATTAAGTTCTTGGAATATCTGCCGTTAACTGTGACAAATACAGTCCGATATGGATGAAAATGGGCTTTATGGACTTGTTTTATCCTGAACTTTACATCAATTATCAAAAGTTTCAAAATATTGGGAAGCTAAGTACAATTATGTAGCCGTAAACGGGCGTCTCATACTACACAAAATTTTGAATTAAATTCTTGGAATATCTGCCGATAACTTTGACAAATACAGTCCGATATGGATAAAATGTGCTTTATGGACTAGTTTTAACCTGTACTTTACTTTAATAATCAAAATTTTCAAAAAATTGGGAAGCTAGGTACAATTATGTAGCCGTAAACGGACGTCTCATCCATCATAAAGTTTTTAATTAAATTCTTGGAATATCTGCCGTTTACTTTGACAAATACAGTACGATATGGATGCAAATGGGCTTTATGGACTAGTTTTATCCTGTACTTCACTTCATTAATAGAAATTTTCAAAAAACTGGGAAGCTAGGATTAATTATCTAGCCGTAAACGGGCGTCTCATACTTGGTAAAATTTTGAATTAAATTCTTGGAATATCTGCCGTTAACTTTGACAAATACAGTCCGATATGGATGAAAATGGGCTTTATGCATAAGTTTTAACCTGTACTTTACTTCAAAATTATAAATTCTAAAAAAATTGGGAAGCTAGGTGTAATTATTTAGCCGTAAACCTGCGTCTCATAAGACATAAAATTTTGAATTAAGTTCTTGGAATATCTGCCGATAACTTTGACAAATACAGTCCGATATGGATGAAAATGGGCTTTATGGACTATTTTTAACCTGTATTTTACTTCAATAATCAAAATTTTCAAACACATATGGGAAGCTAGGTACAATTATCTAGCCGTAAACGGGCGTCTCATCCATCATAAAATTTTGAATTAAGTTCTTGGAATATCTGCCGTTAACTGTGACAAATACAGTCCGATATGGATGAAAATGGGCTTTATGGACTAGTTTTATCCTGAACTTTACATCAATTATCAAAAGTTTCAAAATATTGGGAAGCTAGGTACAATTATGTAGCCGTAAACGGGCGTCTCATACTACACAAAATTTTGAATTAAATTCTTGGAATATCTGCCGATAACTTTGACAAAGACGTGTCATCCATCATAAAGTTTTTAATTAAATTCTTGGAATATCTGCCGTTTACTTTGACAAATACAGTACGATATGGATGCAAATGGGCTTTATGGACTAGTTTTATTCTGTACTTAACTTCATTAATAGAAATTTTCAAAAAACTGGGAAGCTAGGTTTAATTATCTAGCCGTAAACGGGCGTCTCATACTTGGTAAAATTTTGAATTAAATTCTGTCGGAATATCTGCCATTAACTTTGACAAATACAGTCCGATATGGATGAAAATGGGCTTTATGGACTATTTTTAACCTGTATTTTACTTCAATAATCAAAATTTTCAAAAAATTGGGAAGCTCCTCAACAGCATTCTGGTGATCCAGTGATTGCGACGATCAGCTTGCCGCTGTCGTTCGCAATTCCTTTTGCGAAATTAATTTCTTGGCATTTGTTCGACCTAACCTAAAACCTGATATGCAAAGCTGTGTAACTCCAAACACAAGCTATAAATATTTCGTTTCTGCAGTTCATATGCAATTGGGCGAGTTTATCGTGTACACCAGCGTGGTATAGCCAATCTGTAACGGATGCCGGTAGAGGTTGTCTAAACCTACGCATAAAAAGTATGACACACACATATGTATGTAGCCACATGCACACGTATGCATGTATGTGTGTGTATGTTTATTTAGAAAAGGTAATTAACATCATCCCAGCATCTCCGCAGTGTACTAAAGTGTTTTTATACCCTAGTGGAAATCGTTATATACACGTCCGGGCCTTTGCGGTTGCCACACGCGGCCTGCCGGAGTCAGAAGTAGCCGCTTGCGAAGCTCCGTTTAGACAACTAGCCCTGACGACTGCTTACAACAACAACAACTCGTCAATAGCGTGGGACATGCATTAAGATCCAATCCGCAGCCCTGCGAGTGTGTTCTACCAGGCTGTGTTACCCTGTAGTTTACTTCAATAATAAAAACTTTCAAAAAATTTTGAAGCTAGGTACAATTATCTAGCCGTAAATGGGCGTCTTATCCATCATACAATTTTGAAATTCTTGGAATGTCTGCCGATGACTTTGACGAATACAGTCCGATATGGATGAAAATGGGCTTTATGCATAAGTTTTAACCTGTACTTTACTTCAAAATTCTAAATTCTAAAAAAATTGGGAAGCTAGGTGTAATTATTTAGCCGTAAACCTGCGTCTCATAAGACATAAAATTTTGAATTAAGTTCTTGGAATATCTGCCGATAACTTTGACAAATACAGTCCGATATGGATGAAAATGGGCTTTATGGACTATTTTTAACCTGTATTTTACTTCAATAATCAAAATTTTCAAAAAATTGGGAAGCTAGGTACAATTATCTAGCCGTAAACGGGCGTCTCATCCATCATAAAATTTTGAATTAAGTTCTTGGAATATCTGCCGTTAACTGTGACAAATACAGTCCGATATGGATGAAAATGGGCTTTATGGACTAGTTTTATCCTGAACTTTACATCAATTATCAAAAGTTTCAAAATATTGGGAAGCTAGGTACAATTATGTAGCCGTAAACGGGCGTCTCATACTACACAAAATTTTGAATTAAATTCTTGAATATCTGCCGATAACTTTGACAAATACAGTCCGATATGGATGAAAATGGGCTTTATGGACTAGTTTTAACCTGTACTTTACTTTAGTAATCAAAATTTTCAAAAAATTGGGAAGCTAGGTACAATTATCTAGCCGTAAACGGACGTGTCATCCATCATAAAGTTTTTAATTAAATTCTTGGAATATCTGCCGTTTACTTTGACAAATACAGTACGATATGGATGCAAATGGGCTTTATGGACTAGTTTTATCCTGTACTTAACTTCATTAATAGAAATTTTCAAAAAACTGGGAAGCTAGGTTTAATTATCTAGCCGTAAACGGGCGTCTCATACTTGGTAAAATTTTGAATTAAATTCTTGGAATATCTGCCGTTAACTTTGACAAATACAGTCCGATATGGATGAAAATGGGCTTTATGGACTATTTTTAACCTGTATTTTACTTCAATAATCAAAATTTTCAAAAAATTGGGAAGCTAGGTACAATTATGTAGCCGTAAACGGGCGTCTCATACAACACAAAATTTTGAATTAAATTCTTGGAATATCTGCCGATAACTTTGACAAATATAGTCCGATATGGATGAAAATGGGCTTTATGGACTATTTTTAACCTGTATTTTACTTCAATAATCAAAATTTTCAAAAAATTGGGAAGCTAGGTACAATTATCTAGCCGTAAACGGGCGTCTCATCCATCATAAAATTTTGAATTAAGTTCTTGGAATATCTGCCGTTAACTGTGACAAATACAGTCCGATATGGATGAAAATGGGCTTTATGGACTAGTTTTATCCTGAACTTTACATCAATTATCAAAAGTTTCAAAATATTGGGAAGCTAGGTACAATTATGTAGCCGTAAACGGGCGTCTCATACTACACAAAATTTTGAATTAAATTCTTGGAATATCTGCCGATAACTTTGACAAAGACGTGTCATCCATCATAAAGTTTTTAATTAAATTCTTGGAATATCTGCCGTTTACTTTGACAAATACAGTACGATATGGATGCAAATGGGCTTTATGGACTAGTTTTATTCTGTACTTAACTTCATTAATAGAAATTTTCAAAAAACTGGGAAGCTAGGTACAATTATCTAGCCGTAAACGGGCGTCTCATCCATCGTAAAGTTTTGAATTAAATTCTTGGAATATCTGCCGATAACTTTGACAAATACTGTCCGATATGGATGAAAATGGGCTTTATGGACTATTTTTAACCTGTATTTTACTTCAATAATCAAAATTTTCAAAAAATTGGGAAGCTCCTCAACAGCATTCTGGTGATCCAGTGATTGCGACGATCAGCTTGCCGCTGTCGTTCGCAATTCCTTTTGCGAAATTAATTTCTTGGCATTTGTTCGACCTAACCAAAAACCTGATATGCAAAGCTGTGTAACTCCAAACACAAGCTATAAATATTTCGTTTCTGCAGTTCATATGCAATTGGGCGAGTTTATCGTGTACACCAGCGTGGTATAGCCAATCTGTAACGGATGCCGGTAGAGGTTGTCTAAACCTACGCATAAAAAGTATGACACACACATATGTATGTAGCCACATGCACACGTATGCATGTATGTGTGTGTATGTTTATTTAGAAAAGGTAATTAACATCATCCCAGCATCTCCGCAGTGTACTAAAGTGTTTTTATACCCTAGTGGAAATCGTTATATACACGTCCGGGCCTTTGCGGTTGCCACACGCGGCCTGCCGGAGTCAGAAGTAGCCGCTTGCGAAGCTCCGTTTAGACAACTAGCCCTGACGACTGCTTACAACAACAACAACTCGTCAATAGCGTGGGACATGCATTAAGATCCAATCCGCAGCCCTGCGAGTGTGTTCTACCAGGCTGTGTTACCCTCTTGCACCCACTGTGTTTGCGGTGTGCGGTAAACCTTCATATATCACACGCACTGTGCGTGTGCCCCCACAGAGATTCATCAACCTGCACACACTGTGCGTTTGTATCGCTGTGCATTTAGTGACAGCATCGACTTACGAACAACGTGTCCACATACGTTGTCACTATCTCCATAAGTGTTGGAGGAACCGTTATTGAGTTTAAGCTAAATATAATTACATTTTATTATTCATTCCCCTAATTTTTAAGATGTGGTATGGTACGTAGTCTGCATTTTGATATATATACATTTACTTATGATAACATTTTACACCCATACAGCCGTCAGTAAGCAGGCCTGTCGACAAAGGTGAGAGAAGCTGTTTAAGTATTGTAAGTACGGCATAGCCGCCTAAAACCGTCCATCGAATCGAAGTATAAATATATATATGTATCAAGAAACCCCTTTCATACAGAGTTACATGCCTACCCAAGTTACAAGTGCAAGGCAACCTTCGCATAGAAATACTAATTTTCAGCTATACATGGTACCTATCCATGGTCATCATATCTAAGCGCTGCATAGTCATTTAGTTCCTAGTTTTCTTTTGACACTATCCTTCTTTTGTCAGCAGCACCCAGTCTGCCTTTTGTATTATTAGTTGCTTATGGCGAATAAGAAAAGTTTCCTTTTTGAATTACTTAATAATTGCGCGACCCACCGAATTAGTCCGCATATAATGAGATTTGTCTTATAATTTTTTGTTTTCTGACCTTAATGAATTTTGATTAAAATGCGTTAAATCCTTTATAATGGGCACCTGATTCAATATGGGTAAAGGCACAAATATCAATTGACATTTACTAGGTTGGGTGGGTAATAGAAAGAGAAAACTAACATCTTGTTCTCCCTCCTTCTTCAAAGCTTGTGTGATCAATTTAGAGACCACGTATGGATTGAATCCCTTGTCCTTCCCTCTCCCGGAACTCTGTCTACTCTCTTTTGTCTGTGTAACCATACAGTTTACTAGGGTGCAAAGGTACCCACCCCATTTTCCCTGAGCAAAGCTGGCACGTGTAGGCAGAGTATGCTCCCAGTAATGCTGTCCGCTCACCGCGGAGGTTACCACGGTTAAAATTCTAGGAATATCTGCCGATAACTTTGACAAATACAGTCCGATATGGATGAAAATTGGCTTTATGGTTTGTTTTAACCTGTACTTTACTTCAATAATCAAAATTTTTCAAAAATTGGGAAGCTAGGTACAATTATCTAGCCGTAAACGGGCGTCTCATACATTGTAAAATTTTGAATTAAATTCTTGGAATATCTGCCGATAATTTTGACAAATACAGTCCGATATGGATGAAAATGGGCTTTATGGACTAGGTTTAGCCTGGACTTGACTTCAATACAAAAACATAGTCAGTCAAAGAAGCCAGTCGTGTTATCTCTGCGCTCCGGCAATTCAATTTAATTTAATTTTATATTTGAGTTTGTACACAGTTATTTCATCTTTATACCCGCCGACGGGATCTAGTGACTCATTCCAAACTAATCTTGACTTACTGGTTAATACAGTGGCATTAAGATTAACTACAAATTAATTAAAGTTAAAGTGCTCCAATCTGCAAAAAATGAGCGCGTTCACCAGCACACACCAATCATCTAACATAAATCATCAATCAACAAAAAAGTATTTGGCTGCTGGTGAACGTGTTTGATAGAATTTTAAGGCAACAGAGTCATCTATATATTTTTGTTGGCGGAAGTTTTGAATTTTTGGCAACTAATAGCTAATGCTGCCTTTACACTTGTCATATATCTCTAAATATTCTGCTGTCAAAATTCTCTAAAGAGAAACTCTTATCAATTTGAACCTGTCAAATTGCATCAAAAACGGCTAAATTTTCCAAATATTTAGAGTTATTTGATTTGCTATTACATTATAATTAATATATGATAAGTGTAAAGGCAGCTTAAATAAAATTTAGAACAGACTGTTAAATTTATAAGAACGTCGTCAATGGCAGCAACTGCTCCCAGAATCCCCTTGAATTTTCCCCAAAACTTTGTTAGCCATTTAAAAATTGTTGTAATCCCCGCGAGAATGTACACAACAAACTCGAATATCTGATGGCCAGATCTTTTTCCTATTTTAAAACGGTAATTTACTAATATGACGAACTCCTGTGTTTTGCCAGCAGCCAAATTACATAACGCTGGGTTTTATTAAGAGTTACTTTCGCTATTAGTTCATCCAGGGCAACGCAAAGAAGGGTCTGCAAATGTGCATTTTAATAAAGTATTTAATGGGCAATGAGATGACAGTCCTTAACGATGCACGGGACATCATGAAATAATCCTTGAATTTGTCAATTCTGTGATTTTGTACTGTCACTTCAAAGAACAACTAAGAGCGCACGCGAGGCTGCTTCGTTTTGAATAGGCGGCTTTTCAAGCCTTTCCTCCTCCTCCGCAACAGCCAGTAGAGCCTTCAGATCCTTGCACGAATTTCTGTGAGCTACTTGCGAAACCACGTCCTCTGCCAATTCATTAATTAAAAACAAAGAAGTTTCCACATTCATTTTGTTTTTGTCTTCATTAAATTTCTTGTTTGTTTACAGCTGACAGCTGTGTGCTATCGATAACAAATCGCAATAAGCAATTCTAACAAATTATTTCTCTGATGTATTTACATCTAACACAATCACGAAAACTAGCAATCATGTTTGCACATCATGCCTGTTCACCAGCATAATCTAACAAAAATGGTCGATTTTCTGTCATTTAAATTACGTGAGGCCCAATACACAAAATGGAGAATGTTGCAATTGCAGCTATTACAATGAATAAAAAAGAAATCGCACTTTGCTGTCTCCCGAATGGATCTTGTAATGAACAAATTCTTCATCCCACAATATTTACGGAATTTTATTCATTATATTTCAATTATTAGGAAGGTATAGGATTAATTTAATTGTATTAAGCAATTTTAAGTTAATTTACATTTAAGTATTTTTCGTTATTATAGTTTCTTCCATAGTTTAGTTATGTATTAAGTTTATTTTAAAACTTTAACGGTTGGCTTTAGTGAAGACGCAAACCCTTGACTTACGAAGCGACATGTCATAAGAAATAGTGGGCGTTTATGTCATTTTGACAAGTGTTACGTCGTTCGTAAGAAATTTTCGTCGCCATATTTCCAATACGAGCTTACTTTTTAAATCCGGTTCCTATCGTGGTTCTTTTTCCTTCGAGCAGCGACGAGAGGTGTTGAGTGTGTGGTCCAAAAATTTTATAATTGGCAAATCCAATTGGTTAACTCTCCTCGAGTAATCAGTACTAATCTGGTGGCATCCATTGACTTTTTATAGCCAAAATTAATAAATCATCCCTCCAACACCCATAGCTAAATAGTTTTGGGAATATTTCGACGTAAGTCCATTTTCCAATTGGGAAAATATGTTCACCCCAGATTTCCCCCCCACACTCAATAGTTGGTTGCGTCGAATCCCATTGGATTTTGCTTAATAGCAACCCCCGCTGGAGAAAAAGCATTGTATGCTTGCATATATAAAAGGTAATTATTGAGAGCGAAAAAGCTGCGATCAGTAGGCTAACAAAACCCCGCCACCTTTCTTTTATCCAAAGGGCAGCCGCAGTAGCATTGCGAACCAGAAAGCAGGCAGAGGGTAGTAACGAAGTTTTCCAGCCGGGGTCTTAACTCAGCCTGGCCAAGGTCAATTACAAGACATTTGTAATTCGCGGGGACTATTGAGAATGATAGGGCGATGGGAGAATTGGCCTTCTTCTAAATATCCTCTACCATCAGTTCCATGCCACTACAATCTACTCTAATAAAGTAGGAGGGGCAGACTAATAGACGGACTGAGAAACCCCGTGGTTAGTACCCGACGCGGTTCCGCGGCCTGACTGTGGGACTGGGAGGGGATCACGCGGTGAGTACCCGGCGTGACTGACTCTGGCCTACGGACTTCTAAGGACGGGGGACCCTACTCTGCTTAGAACACTATAACTAACTGGACACACGGTTAGTGTCCAGCACGACTGATTCGTAACTCAACGATATCGGGGATATGGCTCAACACTTGGTGCCCGACGTGACTAGCTGACTACCTGGAGAAATTCAAGAATGGGGCGGAACACGCGGCTAGTACCTAACGTGTCCTACTGACAACCTAAAGGTTCTCAAGGGCGGGACAGGGTACGCGGTTAGTACCCAGCGTGACCCTCGACTGGCCTAAAGACGATCAAGGAAGGGAAAGAACACGCGGTTAATACCCTACGTTTCTTGCAAACAAACTGACGACTCTCGGGTCGGGATAGCGCACACGGCTGGTACACAGCGTGTTTCTAGGCTAATCTAGAGAAGATCAGGGATGTGAGAGACCACTCGGTTAATACCGTACGGGTTCCACTAATACCCTAAAGTCACTAAAGGGGGGGGGGGGCAAGACACGCGGTTAGTACCCAACGTGCCTCACTAATACCCCAGAAGTCACTCGAGGGTGCGGCAGAACACGCGGTCAGTATCCTAAGCGTCTCACTAATATCCTAAAGACTCCCTAACGGGGGGGACAGACCACGCGGTTAGTACCCAACGTGTCTCGCTAATGCCCTAAAGACTCCCTAACGGGGGGACAGACTACGCGGTTAATACCCAACGTGTCTCGCTAATGCCCTAAAGTCGCTCAAGGGTGGGACAGAACACGCGGTTAGTGCCTCACGTGTCCTCCTAAGGGCCTAAAGATTCTCAAGGGGCGGGACAGAACACGCGGTTAGTGCCCCACGTGTCCTCCTAAGGGCCTAAAGATTCTCAAGGGGGCGGGACAGAACACGCGGTTAGTGCCTCACGTGTCCTCCTAGGGGCCTAAAGATTCTCAAGGGGCGGGACAGAACACGCGGTTAATACCCAACGCGTCTGGAAAAAGACCTAAAGATTCTCGGGGGTAGGGGCTCCTCACGATCAGCAGACTCACCTTCTCTCTTGTTATCACACTGAAAATGACACAAATTAGCAATTTACACGCCCGATATTCTTTTGTATTCATAATTTTTAATCACAATTTTAAATCTCTATTTTCTACGGAACTGCACCAGAACTAATCTACGTTTTTAATACAGTTTCTTCTTTTATCTATTTACCGGCATCTACTTGTAACGGATTTACTTTCGGTGGGTTTTCTTTTCTCGACTGCTCGCTTCTCGTACTCAAGTTCGACTGTCTCCTCACCTTCAAAAAAACGGACTCTCTACTCGTCTGCCCGCCGAAATTTGACTGTCCCGTCCCCACGCCGAAAACTGACAGTCCAGCATTTTGGCAAGCACCTCGCCCTCCAACCGACCTACGCCAACGTTGGCGTTCTCGGGCCCGTTATCCTCGATCGTTCGCTGCTCTTTCGATATCGATGCTCAGCCAATCAATACCCGCCTCTCTCTCTCGGAGTCCCGTTGCTTCTCTCAACAGCGTCGACCAAGCGGCATTTTCGCGTTTGACTATTGCGCAATTCCCTTTTTGTCGCCACGGTTTGTGACTACTGCGCAGACGCCAACAGAGACGGGAGTATGTGTGTGAGCGAGAGGACGGCGACGAAGGCGCGAAGTTGACGGCGACGAGTGTGTGTGTGTGAGTGCGCGCTGCTACTGCGCAATTGTTGGCGACGATGGACATTCCGTTAGGGGTTCCGTTAGGTCGTTACCGCCGCTGTTTCTTCGTGTTTGGCGCGCAAAAGCCTTGTGTGTGTGTGGGCTACTGCGCATATGCCGACAAAGACGGGTGCGCGTGTGTATGAGCGAGAGGGTGGGATGTGGTTCACGATTATGACGTGGAGACACGGGCAACGCCTCTGCTGTGATGACACTACCTAACTTGAGTGACTGTGTGACACTACCTAACTGCAATAAATGTGTGCTACGTGATTTTGGGGCTCCAGTGCCTTTTTTAATATAAATTACGTATAGGAAGCTTCGATTGTGGCGACCTGAACTTTTGGGTCGTCACACTCCCCTCTTACTTCGCCAGACGAAGCGAAAACATTATGTGGGGCGATATATTCAAAAACCCTGTCTACTGGTGCAGTCCCCTGGCTCTTATCTTATTATAAGGTTACAATCTGGGTTAATTTAGGCTTAAGTGACAGGTGGCAATTATTTTACTGGCTCGTGGTTACCCGGGATCCAACCCCGGGTCCCTCGTCTTCTGTCTCGACTTCCGCTGTGCTGTCGTCACCCTCCAACGGGCGAATCCCTCGACAGCTTTGACAGATTGTGTTGCTTATCCAATACCGTCTTTCGTCTTGCTCACGACTTTAATAGGGGAGCTGTATGGCCTTCGTGAGGGCTCGATTTGGCCTTGTTCCAACAGTTCGCCTAGCAGGGCGCCTATGATACTCTGCATAGCGGGGTTTTTATGGCAGTCGTCTTTCAGGGTGATCACACGTTCAGCGGTATGTGACACCCCCTCGAGATTTTTGAACTTGGGCAACTCTGCCTTCAAAAATTCTCTAATTTGTCTTACCGTCTCTGGAGGCCAGTCGTTGTTCAGAGTATCCCCGTCGACTGTATGGACTTTGGTCGAGTTAGTACCATCGACGGCCATTAACGACTCAGGTTTACACTGTTCTTCGACTGGACTGTGTACGACAGCAGAAAGGACAGATGTGGGTGAACTAGGTCTCTCTCGTGGCGGATCGTTTATTACTGGGTGGGATTCTATACAGGCTGTACCCTCGCCTGGTTGTACCTTGCTCGATTCGCCTTTACTCGACTGTGGAGTTAAAGGTGAATGTACATTACTAGCGACATCTACGTCCAATACGTCTGGAGGATCGATTACTACCCCGCGGAGGTGCAATCGAGCATCGCCACATTGTATTGTGGTTTCTATGGCACAAAGAAAATCCAAACCTAAAATGACACTGTCTAGCATTGACGACATGACCAACAACGGTAACTGGATAGACCTTTTCTTGACCTGGATGTTAGCTAGTAGAACCTGCGTAATACCTAGTCGGGTTCCATCTGCCAGCCTAATCCCGGTACACACCTCCCTCTTACTCGGACCATTTAACTGCTGAATAAAATCTTCGCTTACGAAGCTCCGAGTGGCTCCGGTATCTATGGTCGCGGCGACCGTAACTCCCTCGAGCGCGATCATAGCGATGATCCGCCCATCTTTTACTCTTAATGGTATGCTTTGGGTCGGGTCTACGTGACTGGCGTCCCCTCCGGTTCCCGTGTCTGTCGGGGACGCTGCTCGTTTCCCGCATTCGGTCTTCGACAACATTCGATAGTGCGAGTACGCTCTCTTCCGCAATCCCAACAAACCAGTCGCCACGGTTTTCTACACTCCCTCGAGATATGCCCCAACTCGTCGCAGTTAAAGCACGCCCGCCGATTGCTCTCACCCCCGCCTCTTTCCTGGAAGATCATGCAGTTGTCCACTTGGTCGTTTTGGATAGCCGCATCGTTGCTCGTGTTCGACCGAGCCCTAAAAGGATTATTAGCGTTACCCGGCGTCGCGGGCATTGCCGGAGGCGGATTCTGACTGGGTGCGGGCGAAAGGGGGCGACGGTGAGCGATTGGACTGACGGACGCCTGTTGACGGACGCGTTGCTGTATACTTTCGAATTCGACAGCCATCTGGATAAGCTGCGCAAGCGTAGTAAAATCGGACCTCCTTATATATAACTGATATTCTGGCAGTATATTCTCGTATATTCGTTCTAATTCTTGGGCGGGAGTGTAACCGGCGTGTCGCATGTGCACCCTTAGCTCGAGGACGAAATCTTTGCAGCTTTCCCCCTTCCTCTGCGAACGTGCCCGAATTTCGTCTTCCAGTCTAATGTAATATCTCGGGGGCAAAAAGAATTCTAAGAACTCCTGTCGGAATTGCTCCCACGGTGCGGCCTGTAGTCCACTAGTCGAAAACCATTTGGCGGCTCTCTCGGTGATCAGTTCGATCATCGTTCGTGACAAATGGTCCTTCGGGATCCCATAGGATGTGGCACGTTCTTCAATTTGTTCGACGAAAACCAGCGGATCGGTATGACCATCATATCGAATACCCCATTTTCGAACCCGCTCCGCAACGGTAGCATACATGTTTAGCGCCGCAACAATTGTGTCTAAAGCCTCCTTTTCTGAACTCTTTTCCGTCTGAGAAGTGTTTACACCAAGTACATACCGGGGGTCTTGAAACTGCTGTGTGCCGCCGCTCGCATCTTTCAGTTCTGACTGTGCGGGGGTGGGCGGTCGTACGGTCTCATCTGGACCCGGGACGGTGAGGGATGTAGGGGCCTCCGGTTGACCTCCCCTACAAGGCGACTTCTGTGGTTTTTTGGATCTCGGGGCGTATTGGCACTCGTGACTAGCTAAACGAGTCCATACGTCTTGTTCGAATTCTCCGTGTTTGATAATCTCGGAAGCTCCCGCCGCATATCTTCGACCTTTCCATCAGGGCCGAATTCGAACTCCTCTGCGAGCGTGGTTAGCTCATCGCGGCGAAGGCAATATACCCATCCGGAACCCACTCCCGGGTTCTTGTTCTTGTCCTTGTTCGCCCTCTACTTTAGGCATTCCGATTACTATACCGTTATCGTATTTACTGTACGCGACACGTGCACTGTTTTATATCGCGGGTTAGTTACCGAACGAACTTTTCGTACTCTTTACTATTAGTCTGATCTCTCCTAAAGATTATGGGCTGGGCGCGGGGCTTTAATCCGCAGGATGTTAGTCCCTATTTTGGTAGCAAAAATTCCCCAAAGTCCCTGCTCGGGCGCCACTTGTAATGAAGTTTTCCAGCCGGGGTCTTAACTCAGCCTGGCCAAGGTCAATTACAAGACATTTGTAATTCGCGGGGACTATTGAGAATGATAGGGCGATGGGAGAATTGGCCTTCTTCTAAATATCCTCTACCATCAGTTCCATGCCACTACAATCTACTCTAATAAAGTAGGAGGGGCAGACTAATAGACGGACTGAGAAACCCCGTGGTTAGTACCCGACGCGGTTCCGCAGCCTGACTGTGGGACTGGGAGGGGATCACGCGGTGAGTACCCGGCGTGACTGACTCTGGCCTACGGACTACGGGGGGGGGGGGCAAGACACGCGGTTAGTACCCAACGTGCCTCACTAATACCCCAGAAGTCACTCGAGGGTGCGGCAGAACACGCGGTCAGTATCCTAAGCGTCTCACTAATATCCTAAAGACTCCCTAACGGGGGGGACAGACCACGCGGTTAGTACCCAACGTGTCTCGCTAATGCCCTAAAGACTCCCTAACGGGGGGACAGACCACGCGGTTAGTACCCAACGTGTCTCGCTAATGCCCTAAAGACTCCCTAACGGGGGGACAGACCACGCGGTTAATACCCAACGTGTCTCGCTAATGCCCTAAAGTCACTCAAGGGTGGGACAGAACACGCGGTTAGTGCCTCACGTGTCCTCCTAAGGGCCTAAAGATTCTCAAGAGGCGGGACAGAACACGCGGTTAGTGCCTCACGTGTCCTCCTAAGGGCCTAAAGATTCTCAAGGGGGCGGGACAGAACACGCGGTTAGTGCCTCACGTGTCCTCCTAGGGGCCTAAAGATTCTCAAGGGGCGGGACAGAACACGCGGTTAATACCCAACGCGTCTGGAAAAAGACCTAAGGATTCTCGGGGGTAGGGGCTCCTCACGATCAGCAGACTCACCTTCTCTCTTGTTATCACACTGAAAATGACACAAATTAGCAATTAACACGCCCGATATTCTTTTGTATTCATAATTTTTAATCACAATTTTAAATCTCTATTTTCTACGGAACTGCACCAGAACTAATCTACGTTTTTAATACAGTTTCTTCTTTTATCTATTTACCGGCATCTACTTGTAACGGATTTACTTTCGGTGGGTTTTCTTTTCTCGACTGCTCGCTTCTCGTACTCAAGTTCGACTGTCTCCTCACCTTCAAAAAAACGGACTCTCTACTCGTCTGCCCGCCGAAATTTGACTGTCCCGTCCCCACGCCGAAAACTGACAGTCCAGCATTTTGGCAAGCACCTCGCCCTCCAACCGACCTACGCCAACGTTGGCGTTCTCGGGCCCGTTATCCTCGATCGTTCGCTGCTCTTTCGATATCGATGCTCAGCCAATCAATACCCGCCTCTCTCTCTCGGAGTCCCGTTGCTTCTCTCAACAGCGTCGACCAAGCGGCATTTTCGCGTTTGACTATTGCGCAATTCCCTTTTTGTCGCCACGGTTTGTGACTACTGCGCAGACGCCAACAGAGACGGGAGTATGTGTGTGAGCGAGAGGACGGCGACGAAGGCGCGAAGTTGACGGCGACGAGTGTGTGTGTGTGAGTGCGCGCTGCTACTGCGCAATTGTTGGCGACGATGGACATTCCGTTAGGGGTTCCGTTAGGTCGTTACCGCCGCTGTTTCTTCGTGTTTGGCGCGCAAAAGCCTTGTGTGTGTGTGGGCTACTGCGCATATGCCGACAAAGACGGGTGCGCGTGTGTATGAGCGAGAGGGTGGGATGTGGTTCACGATTATGACGTGGAGACACGGGCAACGCCTCTGCTGTGATGACACTACCTAACTTGACTGACTGTGTGACACTACCTAACTGCAATAAATGTGTGCTACGTGATTTTGGGGCTCCAGTGCCTTTTTTAATATAAATTACGTATAGGAAGCTTCGATTGTGGCGACCTGAACTTTTGGGTCGTCACAGGGTTAAGCTTGATCCCACGACAGCGAAGGCAGCGAGAGCAAAACTCGAAAAAAGGTGACAATCCAGTCCACATCTCTCCAACATCGATTCGCGTCGCCTCGCTGCAGTCAAAGAAGAGAAAAGCTCATTGTGGCAAAATACCCGTCACAAGTGCTCATCCAATCTTCTTCTCCTGCTTCTCACCACTGTCTCTATGCTACCCAAAATTCCTTGTGTGAAAAAATCCAACCTAAGCTCTGGAAAAGTGCAGTGAAAAGTCCACAGCTGTGGAAAGCCCTACCTATAAAGGCATAGAGTGAATTCGACCCCGTCAAGAGGAAAATCCCTCGCCCAAAAGTCAAGTCTCTCAGTCCAAGCGTGTAAAGCAAAAACCACAGTGAAAAGCCAAATGAAATGAAGTGATGCCTTCCGTTCAAGACGGCAAGAAATCGAGAGGAAAATATGCAGCAGATTTAAATAGTGTTAATATTTTTTTTTAGTTTTTATATGTATATTGGCATGAATAAGTTTTTTTTTTATATATATTTTTTTTTTGTGCAAAGAAAAAGTAAAAGCCAAAACATGCATGGACAAGTGTATATGTGTGTGAGAAATACCAAAAACAAAGTCAAACCTACAAAACACTCAGCAACAAGAACAACTAATTAAAATTTTGATAAATGAAGTGATACAGCAAAACAAAAAGTAAAAACCAACGTCCAAAATAAAATTCCATTTAAAAAGGTAACAACAACACATCTACAAAGAACAGCGAAGGCCTTCGGCGGAATCTGCAGATGGGTGAGTGCAACCAGTTGGTTTATTTTATATACTTTTTTGTTTTCCACCATGCTTCACAAACTTGTTAAACAGTGTAGTGCGCGTTTGCTCTGAAAATCAAGACAAAACTCCCGTTAAAGCTTATGTCTGATCCATCTGATCTGTATAAGAGCGTCTTCGGTGTATAGAGTAAAATTATTTTGCAAAAGTTTTAAGCGAGCCTCACTTGCATTGACAAGTAACGTTTAATTTTCGATTCTCCTTTCGTAGCAAATACTTATATTTGCCTATGCTGTTTGATATATAGCAAAGACAAACTTGTAAACTCGCATGCGATTTTTGAATTCGCCTCGGTTATGAAAACGTAATGTTGTAAACAAAGATTATTTTATTTCGACCTTTGAAGTCGACTACACGCAGTATCACATATTAATATTTTTCCAATGCATACATATATACATGAAATTTTAACATCTGTTTGGTTTTACTTCTGATGCACACATTAGTTAGGTCTATAATGAACATTTGGTTCATAGAATCTTTGGTATCTTCCTGCCAGAGCTAAAAGTTAAACTTTGATATTAAATGAAGAACTAATTTCTTTTATATATAATTTAATTTCTTTTATATATATAATTAAACATTTATTATCCTTTATCATGCCAATATTTTTTCATTAGCTTAATATAACCTAATATTATTGTTTGTAAGCACAAATATTTTTTGAATACCCTTTTTATAATTAAATTTTTAGTATGAGTCACATTGAGAAAAAGTTAATAAATATTGAATTAATTATGGATCAGTAAATTACAAGTTTTCCTCTTTAGTAAACATGGGGTAAATATCGTGTCGTAACGAAATATGGGATTTCCCAGTAAAACTTTATTCACCAACGGAAAATCATGGTAGGGTGGGTGTAGAGGCAGAACTACAATGTCAACTTAGTAGTTCCACATAGGGTATACTTTAAAATCTTTCTTTTACTACTTCTTTCTATTTATGCTTTGCGTTGTAGATTTTTGGTTATGTTTACATGATTTAAAGGCCGTGGAGACTCTTTTTATTTTAAATATGTGTGTGGGTGTGCTGGTGAAGTGCGTCAAAAGAACCCCCCCAAGACTGTTTCTGCTAGTCGATCACCAGAGTCCCCAATGGACAAGCTCATCAACACGATCCAGCCCGCACTCGTCCTTCCTTTCTATGAGCTGGGATGTGTCTTCCATAAGGTGTGTCATAGTCACCGGACACATTTGGGACAGAGGAAGATCATCTACCATAGGAAAGGTGGACCCCTTTGCACTGAAGTAAATCATTCGAGGTGTAGTCGTCGCATACATCTGTGTGTGTGAGTGAAGAGGATAGTTCGAATGCTTATGCTTGTAGCAAGAGGCTTTGTTCGCTAACAGTTTGCTGTCAGTGACCAAAGAAATGGAAAGCGAACTTTAAGTGGCCATGCGCTTTGATACCAGGGAAAGTAGTAGTTGTGAAAATCGTTCATGTAAATGAACATCCCGGTGCTTTTAGCTAAGCAGTTTAAAGCATCAATAGAAGCTGGTCACCTACAGGTTCACAGACCCTTTCCATCGTTACATATTTATTTGGCGCCCAACGTGGGGCTGTGTGGATTAATTATTTATATTTTTAGAAGCTCAGTCCCGAAAATCTTTTCTGTTCATTTTTTTTTATTTTCCTTTCTATGGTTTTGATAGTGTAGGAGGTGAAGAAATCAGTTAGACTACGCGACTGCTTGGAAATTGCAGTATTTGGCCTTATCCGAACATTAGACCACAGTGAGCGTGGCGTAATCTGTTATTTAGTCATCTGGATAGATACCCACATTGTGTACCTTTGGTTAAAAATAATATACAACACATTGTGAGAGGTACTGAACTTTACTGAAGTAGATGTTCAATTCCAAGTTTTATTTGATCCCACTATTGAAATTTTCTTATCTTATTTCTGTTTTCTATCGAATTTCTTAATAGGGAAATTGGAGTAAGTTGGAAGTGCGACTTCTGCTGATTCGCGGATATCGACCACTATTTCTAGTTCCCCGATATATGATTTTCAATCCTGTTTTTAGTTTAGTTTTTTTTTTTTGCAAATGCATATTATAAACGAGACAAACATAAATTAGGCAAGATTATCCGAAGTTTTAAAAATTGGTTTCGTATTGTGCAGTAATTCGTTTCAGATATGTTAATCTCTAAGTATCTACAGCAATGCGTGAATAGCGAATCTTGATCAATTGAGATATCGACCGCATCGCGGGTGGTTGCTTATATGATGCATTCTGCTGCAAAGTATCTATATTAATTTCTACAAATTTTTTAGTCCACAACCAAATTCGCATAAACAATATTTAAATCTTTTTGCATTTAATGTGCTTTTAGTGGTTGTGCAATATCGATTGTTGAGTAGTTGGAATTTTGCTGTTGGCTGGCCCGAAGCATCTATCCAATACAAGACATCGTTTCCTTTTTGTGTACCCCGTGAACATTTATTTGCACTTTCTATAATTATAAACACACTTTAAGCTTTGTAATAATTTGTCAAGGACTTAATTTGTGTAATTCCTGAGTCAGCAGTTTCTCTTTACTGTCTGGTACTCCCTTCAGATTTTGAAAGTTATACCGCTTCACGTTATTTACCCTTAATTACAAATGAGGAAACTTAATCTTTTATGAAATATAAACAAAACCCATTTATCTGAAATTGATTTTTGAGTATTTTTAGTTTTGTTACCGATATAAAACCACTTAAATAATGACACTTACAAGAAGCAAGGAGGATTTGAGAGGTCCTCAAGAAAGCAATCCTGCTTCCGAGGTCGTATGTACGGTCTGCGGTCAGCCCTTGCGAAACACGACGGATGTTGTCACCACAAAATGTGGACATTCATTCCATAGAGACTGTGCCACTAAATACATACACGAAAATAAGGAGTGTCCTCTGTGTAAATCTCTTAGCCATGTCAGACAGCTAAGGTCGAGTAGGCAGATCGAAAACTCTTCTGCGAAAGTTTTAGGAACAGTACCCAAAATACATAACACTAGGAACAATTCTACTAACCGGTCAGCAACAAGCAACCTGGCGAATGCATCTAATGATGAGCAGACTCCAGCTGGCAACTTAAATCAAACGATTTGTTTGGATGGTGTGGGCAATGAAGCGAGCGCGAATTCGATGCCTGTTAAAAAGGGTCGTCCTGCAAAGCAACGCACAAATTCCAGAGCAAACAATCCAGGAAGATCTTTAGAAAGAGGGCGGAGTACATCGCAGGTTGTAATCGATTATGACAGAATTTTTAATAAAATGGAGCATATGATAGAGCGTCGCTTATCCAGCTTAAGCTTGCATAGTAATGACTCTGGACAGCGACAAACAATGTCAGAAAGAACACAAGCATCGTCCACAGCTGGTAGTTCATCGTCTAGGCAGCGCACCTATCCTGTAGCGAACATAAGCCCAGAGAAAGCCGCTCAGATAGTGCAAAACTGGAACATTAGGTATGAGGGAGCGTTAAAAGGACCTACTGTAGAACAGTTTATGTACAGAATTCGAGCTTTGACAAAGGATTGCTTATATGGTGACTTTCCTTTGCTTCGTAAAAATCTGCATATTGTGCTATCTGGAAAAGCTCGAGAGTGGTACTGGAGATACCGCAAGGATGTACCCTATGTTGAATGGGAGGACTTTTGCGAGGCCTTTAAGGAGCAGTACCATGACAACAAAGATGATGATATAATTTTGGAGGATATACGAGCTCGTAAGCAGAAAGATAAGGAGAGCTTCGACTCATTTTACGAAGACATCATCTCACTAGTATCCAGGTTAACAGTTCCTCTTGATGAATACAAAATGCTGCAGCAGCTTAAACGCAATTTACTTCCTGATATTAGGGAGGCACTATACGTCTCAGTCCACACTGTCGCACAGCTGCGCCATCTCGTACAGCAGCGTGAAAATTTGCTCACTGAAGATGAGTGTAGGCGTTTGGGAAAAGGTAGTTTGGGAACAAAACCATTTAAACGCACAGTGGCGGTTTTGCAGGAAACTTTAAGGGAATCTGATCAGGAGTCTACACTATCAGAGTCGTCTGTGAACGCAGTACAACACCCGAATAGAAAGTTTATCTGTTGGAACTGCGATCAACAAGGTCATCCTTGGGACAAGTGCCTAAAGGAAACGAAAAGTGTTCTGCTATGGCTGTGGGGCAAAGAAGGTCTATAAGCCTCAATGCGAAGTGTGTATCAAGCGCTCGGAAAACCGCAGCAAAGGACCATCCGTCGACAACAGTCGGATGGCCCTGCAATAAAGAGTACAACTGACGAAAAGTCGGTACCAGCAGGCTTGCTTGCGCGCTTGTCCTCGTGTTGTCCGGAGGCAACTGTTACAAGTTTGGCCGACAAAAATAAAGTAGCAAAAGCTACTGCTCAGAAAACTAATACTATTTTATACCCTATTATACCTTACCATGACAGATTTAAAAATTATTTAAATGTTCGCTCTCGAATTTTCCAAGGCAACGTTTCAGAAGTTAGGCGAACACCAAAACGTAGATCGGGTCGTATGCGCAATTTTTGGCACGATGTTAGACAAACACGCAAGCTTTTAGTATCAGCTGTGGTAAATGAAGGTTCGGATGGACGAATATATGCACCTATCTCATTCCTGGAGTTTTCAGAAAGACGGTTTGCTAGACACTGGTGCTAACATCAGCTGCATAGGTTCAACTTTAGCTAAAGTCGATTGGTCTACATATCCGCAATTCAGTAAAATGAATTCAAGGGTTAAAACAGCTGATGGCAAGAGTCATGAAGTCATTGGATCAATTAAGGTTGAAATTTTCTATAAAAAGTCTAAACATTGGATTACATTGTTTATTATTCCATCGTTAAGCAAACCAGTCATCCTTGGTATAGATTTCTGGAGAACATTTAATTTAGCCCCTGGGCTAATTCACTCGTTAGAGGCTTCGACAGGTACACAACCAGTAGCTTCAGAAAATTCTTTTCCACTCACAAATGACCAACAAAAGCGATTGACTGCGGTTATAAGCTTGTTTCCAAATTTTGAACAGGGTTTGGGAAAAACAGCTCTCTTGCAGCACGAGATTTGTATAGGTGACGCAAAGGCGATTAAACAGCGTTTCTACCCCGTTTCGCCAGCAGTGGAGAAACTTGTGTATAAAGAGATCGACAGAATGTTAGAGCTTGGCGTAATTGAAAAGTCCAATAGCGCTTGGAGTTAGCCAATGCGCCTAGTTATGAAACCGGGAAAGGTACGATTATGTTTGGACGCACGCAAAATTAATGAGTACACAAAAAAGGATGCGTACCCATTACCAAACATTGACGGTATTTTCGCTAGATTGCCTAAAGCCAACATCATAACGAAAATCGATCTTAAGGACGCGTTTTGGCAGATTGAACTTACAGAGGAGTCGAAGGCCATCACTGCGTTTACAGTGCCAGGTCGGCCACTGTATCAATTCACAGTGATGCCCTTTGGCCTCTGTAACGCTCCTCAAACCATGTGTAGGTTAATGGACGAGATTATCCCACCAGAGCTTAACTATTGTGTGTTTGGATACTTAGATGACTTGGCAGTGGTATCGGAAGATTTTGATTCGCACATGTCTATTCTGCTTCGATTAGCTGAACAGTTTCGGAAAGTAAATTTAACCATAAACATCTCCAAAAGCAAATTTTGTGTTACTCAAGTCCCTTACCTGGGGTATGTCATTGGGAATGGTGGAATTGCTACAGACCCTGGAATGATAGAATCGATTAAGGCATGGCCTGCGCCAAGAACTCTTAAACAAGCTCGAGGATTTCTAGGGCTCGTAGGTTGGTACCGAAGGTTTATAGAGAACTTTTCTGAGGTTGCGTTCCCCATAACAGAACTTCTATCGACCAAAAAGAAGTTCACTTGGACCCCAGAGGCACAAAAAGCATTTGATAAGCTTAAAAGTTTGCTTACGTCTGCTCCAGTGTTGCAGAATGCGGACTTCGAAAAGAAATTCTTTGTTCATTGTGACGCCAGTGACTACGGTATAGGTGCAGTCCTAGTCCAATTGTCAGACGAGGGGGCCGAGAAACCGGTAGCCTATTGGTCGAAAAAGTTAAACACGGCACAACGAAATTATAGTGTCACAGAGAGAGAGTGTTTAGCAGCATTGGAAGCAATTGAGAGATTCAGGTGTTATCTGGAGTTGCAGGAGTTTGAGGTTATTACAGACCACGCAAGCTTGGTATGGCTCATGAGGCAGCCAAATTTAACAGGTAGACTTGCACGCTGGGCTATGCGCTTGCAAGGATACAAGCTTAAGGTTAGCCATAGGCGAGTAAGAGACAATATAGTCCCGGAAGCCCTTTCTAGGATGTTTGCAGAAGAAGTGCAATCTCTTGAGCAAGTTGATCCCGAAGTAGACTTAAATTCCCCTTGTTTCGCTGAGGAAGATTATTGCAAACTGCAGCTCAATGTCTTAAATAACGAATCTAAATACCCAGATGTTAGAGTGATTGACCAATTTGTGTATATTAGAACAGAGCATGACGAAGGCAACGACACAAGCAATCAAAACAGTTGGAAGCTTTGGATTCCGAGAGGACTTACAGTCGATGTAATAAAAAGGGCTCACGATGCTGTTGTGTCAGCGCATGGAGGAATATACAAGACATTAGAACTTATACGTCGAAACTTCTACTGGCCCGGTATGGTTTCTCAAATTAGGGATTATATACGAGATTGTGAGGTGTGTAAGGCTACAAAAGCCCCCAACAAAACTTTGAAGCCACCTATGGGAAAAGCGGCCATATCAAAAAGGCCCTTTCAAAGGCTATATGTTGACATTTTAGGCCCATATCTCCGTAGCAAAAGTGGTCACATAGGCTTGCTTATTGTGCTGGATCACATGTCCAAATACCATTGGTTATGCCCGCTTAAGAAGTTCACGTCTGTAGCTATTAAAGAATTTTTACAAAATCAAATATTCTTTATATACGGCGTTCCTGAACTTATCGTGAGTGACAACGGATCTCAATTTAAGGCAGCAGACTTTAATGCTTGGCTTACAGCACTTGGGGTAAAGCACATGTATACTGCCTTATATTCGCCACAATCCAATGCCTCAGAAAGGGTTAACAGATCTATAATAGCAGCCATTCGAGCATACTTAAAGACTGATCATAAAGACTGGGACTTGCATGTTCAGGCAATAAGTTGTGCTCTTCGCAACTCCTTTCATCAGAGCATTGGCTGTTCGCCTTATCATGCATTGTATGGTTTCGATATGGCCACGCACGGTTCACATTTCGACCTTTTGAATAAACTGAATCTTTTAGGCGAGTCAGAAAACGTTTACGTAAACTGTTACGCAAAGAACTAAAAAAGAACATTGCTAAAGCTTACGAACAAAATGTGCAACAGTACAATTTAAGGGCTAGAGAAGTTCAGTTTAAAATCGGACAAGAGGTCTTTAGACGCAATTTTTCACAGAGCAGCTTCCAAAAGAACATAAATGCAAAGCTGAATCATTCATGGTTAAAAGCTAGAGTTCGAGAAAGACTAGGTATCAGTTTCTACGTATTAGAGGACCTGCAAGGACGTTTGCAAGGCACATTCCATGCGAAGGACATTAAGCAGTAGTTGTTTTGGTTTTCAGGACATTACTCCGACACATGCATCTACTAATGTCCTGTGGTGTAATGAACAAATTCTTCATCCCACAATATTTACGGAATTTTATTCATTATATTTCAATTATTAGGAAGGTATAGGGTTAATTTAATTTTATTAAGCAATTTTAAGTTAATTTACATTTAAGTATTTTTCGTTATTATAGTTTCTTCCATAGTTTAGTTATGTATTAAGTTTATTTTAAAACTTTAACGGTTGGCTTTAGTGAAGACGCAAACCCTTGACTTACGGAGAGACATGTCATAAGAAATAGTGGGCGTTTATGTCATTTTGACAAGTGTTACGTCGTTCGTAAGAAATTTTCGTCGCCATATTTCCAATACGAGCTTACTTTTTAAATCCGGTTCCTATCGTGGTTCTTTTTCCTTCGAGCAGCGACGAGAGGTGTTGAGTGTGTGGTCCAAAAATTGTATAATTGGCAAATCCAATTGGTTAACTCTCCTCGAGTAATCAGTACTAATCTGGTGGCATCCATTGACTTTTTATAGCCAAAATTAATAAATCATCCCTCCAACACCCATAGCTAAATAGTTTTGGGAATATTTCGACGTAAGTCCATTTTCCAATTGGGAAAATATGTTCACCCCAGATTTCCCCCCCCACACTCAATAGTCGGTTGCGTCGAATCCCATTGGATTTTGCTTAATAGCAACCCCCGCTGGAGAAAAAGCATTGTATGCTTGCATATATAAAAGGTAATTATTGAGAGCGAAAAAGCTGCGATCAGTAGGCTAACGAAACCCCGCCACCTTTCTTTTATTCAAAGGGCAGCCGCAGTAGCATTGCGAACCAGAAAGCAGGCAGAGGGTTAAGCTCGATCCCACGACAGCGAAGGCAGCGAGAGCAAAACTCGAAAAAAGGTGACAATCCAGTCCACATCTCTCCAACATCGATTCGCGTCTTCTCCTGCTTCTCACCACTGTCTCTATGCTACCCAAAATTCCTTGTGTGAAAAAATCCAACCTAAGCTCTGGAAAAGTGCAGTGAAAAGTCCACAGCTGTGGAAAGCCCTACCTATAAAGGCATAGAGTGAATTCGACCCCGTCAAGAGGAAAATCCCTCGCCCAAAAGTCAAGTCTCTCAGTCCAAGCGTGTAAAGCAAAAACCACAGTGAAAAGCCAAATGAAATGAAGTGATGCCTTCCGTTCAAGACGGCAAGAAATCGAGAGGAAAATATGCAGCAGATTTAAGTAGTGTTAATATTTTTTTTTAGTTTTATATGTATATTGGCATGAATTAGTTTTTTTTTTATATATATTTTTATACCCTGTTCCCATTAAAAATGGGAAAAGGGGATCATGAAGTTGTGCAAATGTATGTAATAGCCAGAAGGAAGCTTCTCCGACCCTATAAAGTATATATATTCTTGATCAGCATCAACAGCCGAGTCGAACGCGTTGATCTCAGAGACCATAAGAGATAGAGACACAAATTTTGGCATGCACATAGGTGTGTACCGTACCCAGTTCAAGTTTTTTTCAGATTTGGAAAATTCCACCCCCACCCTTCTTAAACCGCAAAAACAGCCAGCAGTCACAGCCACAATTTTAAAGATAGAACCTGGTGGCTTAATATATACTATCCTAGGCCTTATATCTAACTACTCTCCAAAGGAAAATAAGATACGAGCAAAAACATAAAAGTTATTAAACAATTTAGCTTATGCGCGTGTGAGCGCGCTTGTGTGTGTATGTGTGCGCTCGTATGTGTGCATGCGCTTGTGTATGAGAGTGTGTTTGCATGTGTTTCTCAATTGAACAGGGTATTTTGTAGTCGGGAAACTTGACTACAACGCTCTTACTTGTTTTTTTGTGCAAAGAAAAAGTAAAAGCCAAAACATGCATGGTCAAGTGTATATGTGTGTGAGAAATACCAAAAACAAAGTCAAACCTACAAAACACTCAGCAACAAGAACAACTAATTAAAATTTTGATAAATGAAGTGATACAGCAAAACAAAAAGTAAAAACCAACGTCCAAAATAAAATTCCATTTAAAAAGGTAACAACAACACATCTACAAAGAACAGCGAAGGCCTTCGGCGGAATCTGCAGATGGGTGAGTGCAACCAGTTGGTTTATTTTATATACTTTTTTGTTTTCCACCATGCTTCACAAACTTGTTAAACAGTGTAGTGTGCGTTTGCTCTGAAAATCAAGACAAAACTCCCGTTAAAGCTTATGTCTGATCCATCTGATCTGTATAAGAGCGTCTTCGGTGTATAGAGTAAAATTATTTTGCAAAAGTTTTAAGCGAGCCTCACTTGCATTGACAAGTAACGTTTAATTTTCGATTCTCCTTTCGTAGCAAATACTTATATTTGCCTATGCTGTTTGATATAAAGCAAAGACAAACTTGTAAACTCGCATGCGATTTTTGAATTCGCCTCGGTTATGAAAACGTAATGTTGTAAACAAAGATTATTTTATTTCGACCTTTGAAGTCGACTATACGCAGTATCACATATTAATATTTTTCCAATGCATACATATATACATGAAATTTTAACATCTGTTTGGTTTTACTTCTGATGCACACATTAGTTAGGTCTATAATGAACATTTGGTTCATAGAATCTTTGGTATCTTCCTGCCAGAGCTAAAAGTTAAACTTTGATATTAAATGAAGAACTAATTAATTTCTTTTATATATATAATTAAACATTTATTATCCTTTATCATGCCAATATTTTTTCATTAGCTTAATATAACCTAATATTATTGTTTGTAAGCACAAATATTTTTTGAATACCCTTTTTATAATTAAATTTTTAGTATGAGTCACATTGAGAAAAAGTTAATAAATATTGAATTAATTATGGATCAGTAAATTACAAGTTTTCCTCTTTAGTAAACATGGGGTAAATATCGTGTCGTAACGAAATATGGGATTTCCCAGTAAAACTTTATTCACCAACGGAAAATCATGGTAGGGTGGGTGTAGAGGCAGAACTACAATGTCAACTTAGTAGTTCCACATAGGGTATACTTTAAAATCTTTCTTTTACTACTTCTTTCTATTTATGCTTTGCGTTGTAGGTTTTTGGTTATGTTTACATGATTTAAAGGCCGTGGAGACTCTTTTTATTTTAAATATGTGTGTGGGTGTGCTGGTGAAGTGCGTCAAAAGAACCCCCCCAAGACTGTTTCTGCTAGTCGATCACCAGAGTCCCCAATGGACAAGCTCATCAACACGATCCAGCCCGCACTCGTCCATCCTTTCTATGAGCTGGGATGTGTCTTCCATAAGGTGTGTCATAGTCACCGGACACATTTAGGACAGAGGAAGATCATCTACCATAGGAAAGGTGGACCCCCTTGCACTGAAGTAAATCATTCGAGGTGTAGTCGTCGCATACATCTGTGTGTGTGAGTGTAGAGGATAGTTCGAATGCTTATGCTTGTAGCAAGAGGCTTTGTTCGCTAACAGTTTGCTGTCAGTGACCAAAGGAATGGAAAGCGAACTTTAAGTGGCCATGCGCTTTGATACCAGGGAAAGTAGTAGTTGTGAAAATCGTTCATGTAAATGAACATCCCGGTGCTTTTAGCTAAGCAGTTTAAAGCATCAATAGAAGTTGGTCACCTACAGGTTTACAGACCCTTTCCATCGTTACAAGCTAAAAAAATTTGTAGCATCCTGCTGCGCTCTCCACAACTCCATGATGCGCACAGGACCTAAAGAAGATGCTTCGACTGCAGACAGCCCACCACACACAACAGTCGACCCAGCCCCAAACATGTGCGGAATACAATTAGAAATTTTGTCAACTCTGAGATCGGGTCTGAAACTTGGCAAAATGATGCTGTTCTCATCATATAAATTTATAATATAATATTATTAATTATTTTGATTATTTTATTGTTTATATTTCTTTGGCTCAAAAGAAAGTCCTACTAACTCAAAAAGGAAAATTGTAGTTTGCACCTCCATCATGGTGGCCACGTCGGAGAGCAACTGGCTTAGCAAAGGGAAGATTGGTCGGATGTTTCAAAAAATGAATACACCATTCTCACCAACTCATCGGATACCAAAGGTTTGTCTACCTTTCGCTTTGTGGTCTGCTCTGCCTGCTGTGAAAGACAATTAGTCAATATCTTTGCATATCTTTAAATTTAAATATTTAACTTACATGGGAATATGACGGTAATGTAGAGTTTGTAGAGTGAAACTCTAAAATGTCATGTAGGCAGGAAAGCCATTTGGTCATCGAACAGCCAATCAACACATTCGCTGAACCTTTTTTGCTCCAGCTCAACGCCGCCCGCACTGCCGCTATTTTTTGGCATTACCGCGGTGGTAAAGGAGACTCTCTCAAAGTGAGATTCTAGCGTTTTTACACTCGTCCGCTGAAAAGAAAGAAAGGAATTTAATTTTATTTCTAAGAATAACACTGACAGCTGCACTGATACCAAGGAGTAGAGCCAGCCACACCAAGTAATAGTCACCTCCTTTTTTCCAACTGGACACCAACTGCTTCCCAATTACTTATTGTAAATGCGGTGTCCAGGTGCTTTCGATGTGTTATGTCCCACAATCATGCATTGTTTTTCATGGCATCAATTAATGCGTTTTTTTCGTCATAATTAAAATTTTGCAGACGATTTATAGTCTTGCGCTCCATTTTTTTAGCTTTGCCTTCCATTTCAATTTGACAACTGACAAGGGAAAAATGACTGCACAATATCTCTTGAAGGAATCTCAGCTGTTCGATACAGTCGACACAAGCAATCGATATGGCAACTCTCAAAATTCCTTGTGTGTATTGCTTGGCTTTCTGGGTACCAAACTAAAGAACGAGCAAGGAAAAATTTCGTAACCAATTTTTTTTTTAGGAAAGCTAGGAACAATTATCTTGCCGTAAACGGGCGTCTCATCCATCGTAAAATTTTAAACTAAGTTCATGGAAAATCTGCCGCTAGCTTTGACAAATACAGTCCGATTTGGATAAAAATGGGCGATATGGACTAGTTTACTTCAATAACCAAATTTTTCAAAAATTGGGAAGCTAGGTACAATTGTCTAGCCGTAAACGGGCGTCTCATACAACATAAAATTTTGCATTAAATTCTTGAAATATCTGCCGGATCTCTTTGACATATATAGTCCGATATGGATGATAAAGCCAAACTACAGAACGAGGAAGGAAAAATTTCGTAACCAATTTTTTTTTTTGGAAAGCTAGGAACAATTGTCTTGCCGTAAACGGGCGTCTCATCCATGGTAAAATTTTGAATTAAATTCTTGGAATATCTGCCGAAAACTTTGACAAATACAGTCCGATATGCATGAAAGTGGCCTTTATGGATTAGTTTTAACCTGTACTTTACTTCAATAATCGAAATTTTCCAAAATATGGGAACCTAGGTACAATTATCTAGCCGTGAACGGTCGTCTCATCCATCATAAAATTTTAAATTAAATTCTTGGAATATCTGCAGTTAACTTTGACAAATACAGTCCGATATGGATGAAAATGGGCTTCATGGACTAGTTTTACCCTGTACTTTACTTCAATAATAAAAATTTTCAAAAAACTGGGAAGCTAGGTACAATTATCTAGCCGTAATCGGGCGTCTCATCCAACATAAAATTTTGAATTAAATTCTCGGAATATCTGCCGATAACTTTGACAAATACAGTCCGATATGGATGAAAATGGGCTTCATGGACTAGTTTTAACCTGTACTTTACTTCAATAATAAAAATTTTCAAAAACTGGGAAGCTAGGTACAATTATCTAGCCGTGAAAGGTCGTCTCATCCGTCGTAAATTTTTGAATTAAATGCTTGGAATATTTGCCGATAACTTTGACAAATACAGTCCTATGTGGATGAAAATGGGCTTTATGGACTAGGTTACTTCAAAAACCAAATTTTTCAAAAATTGGGAAGCTAGGTACAATTGTCTAGCCGTAAACGGGCGTCTCATCCATTGTACAATTTTGAATTAAATTCTTTGAATATCTGCCGATAACTTTGACAAATACAGTCCGATATGGATGAAAATGGGCTTTATGGACTAGTTTTATCTTGTACTTCACTTCAATAATCAAAATTTTCAAAAAACTGGGAAGCTAGGTACAAATATCTAGCCGTAATCGGGCGTCTCATCCAACATAAAATTTAGAATTAAATTCTCGGAATATCTGCCGATAACTTTGACAAATACAGTCCGATATGGATGAGAGGGGACTTTATGGACTAGTTTTATCTTGTACTTCACTTCAATAATCAAAATTTTAAAAAAACTGGGAAGCTAGGTACAAATATCTAGCCGTAATCGGGCGTCTCATCCAACATAAAATTTTGAATGAAATTATTGGAATATCTGCCGATAACTTTGACAAATACAGTCCGATATGGATGAAAATGGGCATTATGTACTAGTTTTGACCTGTACTTTACTTCAATAATCAAAATTTTCCAAAAATTGGGAATCTAGCCGTAACCGGGCGTCTCATCCATCGTAACATTTTGAATTAAGTTCTAGGAATATCTGCCGATAGCTTTGACAAATACAGTCCGATATGGATGAAAATGGGCTTTATGGGTTGTTATAAACTATTCTTTACTTCATGTTAAAAGAATTGGGAAGATAGGTACTATTGTCTAGCCGTAGACGGGCGTATCATTCAACATAAAATTTTGAATTATATTCTTGGAATATCTGCCGATAACTTTGACAAATACAGTCCGATATGGATGAAAATGGGCTTTATGGATTAGTTTTAACCTGTTCTTTACTTCAATAATCAAAATTTGCAAAAAATTGGGAAGCTTGGTACAATTATTCAGCCGTAAACGGGCGTCTCATAAAACATAAAATTTTGAATTAAATTCTAGGAATATCTGCCGATAACTTTGACAAATACAGTCCGATATGGATGAAAATGGGCTTTATATACTAGTTTTAGCCTGTACTTTACTTCAATACAAAAACATAGTCAGTCAAAGAAGCCAATCGTATTATCTCTGCGCTCCGGCAATTCAATTTAATTTAATTTTTTATTTGAGTTTGTACACAGTTATTTCATCTTTATACCCGCCGACGGGATCTAGTGACTCATTCCAAACTAATCTTGACTTACTGGTTAATACAGTGGCATTAAGATTAACTACAAATTAATTAAAGTTAAAGTGCTCCAATCTGCAAAAAATGAGCGCGTTCACCAGCACACTCCAATCATCTAACATAAATCATCAATCAACAAAAAAATATTTGGCTGCTGGTGAACGTGTTTGATAGAATTTTAAGGCAACAGAGTCATCGATATATTTTTGTTGGCGGAAGTTTTGAATTTTTGGCAATCAATAGCTAATGATAAAGGTGTTCCACTTAGCGCACTAAAGACTTTTCCATCAACCATTGTTAACTGCAAACGATGTGTAATTGTAATATTTTTAGTTATAGTTTCACATGTATATGTCTCCAGCACAGAAACTTTGTCTCTACAGTAAATTGCTTCATCTAAAGTCAATTGGGTTGTTTCTTTTTTAAATTGGAACCTTATTGGTCTGCAGTAACGTGCGGCTGACGGCCGAGGATTTTTCCAAATCACTTTATGTTTCTTGGGATCATTGTCTTGATTAATTAGTTGCAGTGGTACATACGATGTCACAAACAAACTCGAATCATTAATGTTATTGTTTAATGCTTTTTGTTTATATTCGGAATGACCAGTACTGCCGTCAAATCCCCACTTGCCAATTAAAATCAAGTCAGTCACGCTATCATCACCAATGCACTTAAGGACATCAGCTTGAAGTTTTACAATTCGCAACACCGGATCACATCCAGCAAGCTTTGCAGCTCAACTTCTGCTTGGGATTCGCTGACACTGATCTTTTCGGGATACGTTGATGCTTTGGCCGACAGAAGTTTTTCGTAGTATGGTAGTTCTAACAAAAATTGTAGATTTTTTGTCATCGATTTATGCTGGTGAACGCGCTCAATCCAACGCAGTGATTTGTTTTGATTTCGCTTTGTGCACTCTCCCGTATGTGCTACTCGTTGTTGTGAACTTGCTCTCTGCACTAAGCATTTCGTTTTAATCGTGAGGGAGAGCCTGTGCTCTTTTGTAAACAATTGTTGTTGCAGTCATAGCTCGCAACAACAAACAGTAAACTTTCTGCACTATGAAAAAGTGTGAGTTTGGTGCCAATATCGCTGGCGACTCATACGTCATCTGCTGGCTTTGCACCAACTGTGCACATGTCAAATGTGCTGGTTTGACTGGCCGTGTGAGTGACTTTATCTCCAAATGGATTGGTTTGACCTGGTCCTGCGTGGATTGCCGAGAAATTGAAGACGAAATGAGGACGTTTATGCGGCAAAAATGCCGTGAGAAATTTTTATCTTTGAATTCACAATTCATTGGTTTAAAAATTTTGAACGAATCGCCCAAACGGAAAAAGTGCGACCCTCAAAACTCATTCATCGTACTGAATATTCCCCCTCCTACTGGAAACGCTGCCATCCCGTACAATTCTCCCCCGTCTCCCGCCACCGCTGTTACCCCATCTATGATGTTCCCTCCAACTGAGGGTTATACTCAGGCTGTGGTGCCGGTGGTATATTCAGGGACCTCTACGGTCGTCGTAAATTCTCATCCTGAGGCGTCCACTGCTGCTGCCGCTATGGATACTTCCACCATGGGCAGCTTGACCCACGTTGAGGCTCCTGTTGCTCTCCCGACGGTTGTCGTAACGGATCATTCTGCTGCCGCCCCAGCTATTGTCGACTTGCCTGCCGCTGGTGGTGAAACTCCTGTTGGCGCTTCCTTTGCCATAGCCGTTCCTGCTGATGGATAGCTGATGGAATCTGCTCCTGCACCTGTTGGCACTTGGACTGCCGCTCCTGTATGTGCTTCCTCTGCCTTCGCCTTTCCGGCTGTGGTAAGGGACCAATCCGCTGCCGCCCCAAATCTGGCCGCCCTTTCTGCCTCTGGTATTGCCGTTCCTGTCGGTGTTACCTCTGCCATCGCCCCAATTGTGGCCGCCGTAGTGGCCTCTGCTCCTACTCCTGTCGCCAATAGTGCGGCTGCTTCTGTATGTGCTTCCTCTACCATCGCCTTTCCGGCTGTGGTAACTAACCAATCCGCTGCCGCCCCAACTATGGCCGCCGTTGCTGCCGCTGGTGGTGAAACTCCTGTTGGCGCTTCCTTTGCCATAGCCGTTCCAGCTGATGGATACGTTGCTCTCGCTAATGTTACGACCGCTGCACCTCCAGCTCTACAGGGTACTGCAAGCGAGATCCCACCTCAATCCGTTACTGGTGCTGCTGACGCTCCCCACACTCGGATTCAATTAAATGGCGTGCCTCTGGTTCCACCAGTGGGTACGGATTCTATCCCCACCATTAGCGCTTTAATCGGTGTGCCACCTCCTAAATCTATTTTTGTGTCTCGACGCATGCCTTCGGCTTCGGAAGAACTTGTGATGCGTTACATTTGTTCTAAACTTAACATTTCTGAGTCCAGCAGGGTGAAAGTTAGAAAATTTAACTTTAAATCTACGAGAGACATTTCTACTTTTCAGATATCGCTCCCTGACTTTTAAATTGACAGAGCGTTAAATCCAACATTCTGGCCTGAGCACGTAATCGCGCACATTTTCGAAGATTACTCTTATCATAAAAATGGCCCTTCAACTTCTGCCCAGATTTCAAAAAACCGAAAAAACCCAAAAAACTAAAATCGTTATTTTCCATATGCTATCAAAACGTCAACAGCTTACGCGGTAAGCTCAGCACCTTGCATACCAACAGTGCTTGTTTTATGCAAGATGCTGTTGCTTTTACCGAAACTTCTCTCTATCAAAACATTTCTAATCATGAGATCCTAACGGATCGCTACTTTGTTTATAGATCTGACCGTCCTTTTGGTCGTGGGGGTGGAGTCCGAATTGCTGTTGAAGCAATTTGGCCGTCCCAGCAGATTCCTTGTGATTTAACGCCTAACATTGAGTTCGTAGCAGTTAAAATTCAAACACACGATTCAAACATTTTCTTAACGTGCTCATATAATCCTCCTGCCTCCGACCTTGCTCATTATTTGCTTCACGCCGAACACATACAACGAATTGCTTCCTTGGTGGGTGATCGTGATCGTCTAGTGGTCGTTGGGGATTTCAATATCCTACATATCTCTTGGGCCTCTTATGACAATTTCTACGAACTGTACCCTTCTGCCTCTCATGAGTTTTTAAATCTTATGGCTGAGCAATCTCTTGGGCAGATAAATTCCATTAGCAATGGTTTGCACAGAATCCTTGATCTGGTATTCGTTTCCGATGTTCCCAATTCGATGGTATCAAGAATTCCGATTCTGTCAATTCCGGAGGACATTCATCATCCTACACTACAAATTGATTGCGAGCTAGATATACCGAGCACCACTTCTCCCTCTTCCCAGCATATTGCATCCTTTTGCTTTCAAAAGGTTGATTTTGTACGCCTCAATGAGGCCTTATCCAGGGTCGACTGGTCTTTCCTGGACTCATCTCAGGATTTAGAAAAAACAACTCACGCTTTTTACGCTCTTCTATATACAGTGTTTAATGAATTTGTGCCCCTTGGTTCACCAGAAGTTTATCTAACCTTAAAAACATTAAGTCTCGGCTCTACAAAAAATTTAAAAAATCGGGATCCCGTGTGGATTTTGCCAAATATTCGGTGGCATGTTCCAAATTTATGGTTCATAACTCAGAATGCTATAAGGACTACTTGGTCATGTGTAAGTTGAGTTTTCAGGTTGACCCAAAGAAGTTCTAAACCTTTGTCAATGCTAAAAGAAGATCCTCTCAATTCCCGCCCTCCCTTTCCTTGGATAATGTAACGGCTGACAATGACTCGGATATTTCCAATCTATTTGCAACATTTTTTCAACGATGCTATTCTGCATCGCCAAAAGATTTGGTCACTTCTTATCCTTATTCAGTGGCAAATTCTAACTGCATTGTATGCCCTGTGGTTGATGCAGATAGCGTTTTTTTCAGCTTACGTTCTATCAAGTCGTCTTTTAGTCCAGGACCTGACAAAGTGACCAGCTGTGTGTTCAGACTTTGTGCCGACTCTTTATGTGTGCCGCTTGCACAACTTTTCAACTTAACTCTTCAACTGGGCGATTTCCCTAGACTTTGGAAAGAATCCTACATTATTCCTATTCATAAGAAGGGTCCAAAGTGTCCAAGGTCCAAGGTGTGTATCGAAACTATCGGATATTCCAAAGCTTCTTGAAAAGATCCTGACTTCCCAACTACAACATTTTTATCGCTTGGTAATATCCAAATCTTAGCATGTTTTCATGAAGAATCGCTCTATATCTACGAATTTACTGGAATTTAATACTCTGGTAAACAATGGATTTGTCCATAAGCGGCAAACTGATGTAGTTTATACTGATTTCAGCAAGGCTTTTGACTCCGTAAATCATGAGCTTTTAGTACATAAATTGAGTTTGCTTGTCTTCCCTCCACTCCTCCTCAACTGGATCAAGTCATATCTAAGCGATCGATCTCAACGAGCTCGTTTCAAATCTACACTATCCAGCTCCATTAATGTACTATCTGGGGTTCCCCAAGGTAGTCATTTAGGCCCACTACTATTTAACCTATTCATAATCGATATCCCACAGGTTTTATCCCATTCGCATGCATTATGTATGCCGATGATCTAAAACTTTGTTTGTCGTATAATGACCCGGCGTCTCCTCTCCTCCTCCAATCCGATTTAAGCTCTTTTCACACCTGGTGCTCGGTGAATAGGCTTCCTCTTAATCTCAGCAAGTGAAAATGTATGACTTTTAGTCGTATTCAACGATATGAGTTTGATTATATGATTGATACCATCCCATTGGAACGAATTGATAAAGTGGATGATTTGGGTGTACAATTTGTACCCAAGTTGTGTTTTAATAGACGCAAACAAGGCAATGGGAGTTCTCGGGTTCGTTAAACGATGGACCAAGGAATTTAATGACCCCAACGTCACTAAGCAACTGTATGTTTCCCTGGTAAGACCAATCCTTGAATATGGGTCGTGTGTCTGGGGTCCATACTATCAAAAATATCAAGATCAACTGGAATCGGTTCAGAAGCAGTTCTTAATTTTCGCTCTCCGAGGCTTAAACTGGGATCCTTCCACACATCTTCCTACTTACGAGGACAGATTACGCTTAATCAACCTGCCTTCTCTTAAGAACCGCAGAGCTTGCCATGGTGTCCTTTTTATTCATAAACTCGTGTCAGGAGTAATCGACATTATCGCTTTGTTATCTAATATAAGTCTTGCTGTCCCACAACGCGTTACCAGAAATATTTATTCTATTTATCTACAGCCTTGCCTAACAAAATACGCTCATCACGAACCCTTCCGAAAACTTTGTTAAAACTATAACTTGCATTATAATAATTTCTCAATTCACTCCTCCATGTTTGTAATAAAAAATAATTAAGTGTCGTTCCTAAGTAGGCCTTCTTAAAGTTAAACAGAACATTGTTAAACTTTAAACTAAATAAATAAATAAATAAAATATAACAAAAATTTTCAAAAAACTTGGAAGCTTGGTACAATTATCAAGCCGTAAACGGGCTCCTCCATCGTAAAATTTTGAATTAAATTCTTGGAATATCTGCCGATATCTTTGACATATACAGTCCGATAAGGATGAAAATGAGCTATATGGATTGGTTTAAGCCTGTACTTTACTTCAATTATCAATATGTTAAAACAAGAAAGAAAGTCGGTCAAGCCCGACTACAACATACTCTGTACCCTTACACTCGCATTTGCTCAGGAGTCAAACGGCCAGTTAACACCCCGCGCACAACGCGGTGCGCTCTCAAAGTTTCTCTCCCTCTCTCTCGCACTAAGATAGCCTGTGTTGAACGGTTGGGGAATGTTGCTGTGGTTGTTGGTGGGGGGGTGGGTGGTGTAAACTGGCCGTTTTTTGCCCATAACTTGAGTATCGTTCATCCGATCTTTATCATTCCTTCAGCAAATCGATAAAAAAAAATTTTGTTTACAAGGTATTTCTAGAAGGAACGAACGATCTATCTCCAAAACTGTAGGAGATATGAAGTTTTTTCCAAATTGCGGGGGCGGGAGGGGGCGTGGCAAAAATTGAAAATAAACTTGATCTGCCTGCAAGTATAAGAAATATATGTCCCATACATGTCAAACCTCTATCTCTTACCACCTCTGAGATCTCTTCGTTCATACGGACGGACGGACAGACGGACGGACGGACGGACAGACGGACATGGCTATATCGACTCGGCTGTTGATGCTGATCAAGAATATATATACTTTATAGGGTCGGAAACGATTCCTTCTCCCTGTTACATACTTTTGCACAAACTTAATACCCTCTATGTACCTTCGGTACAGAGTATAAAAATTGGGAAGCTAGGTACAATTATCTAGCCGTAAACGGGCTTCTCAACCATCGAAAAATTATGAATTAAATTCATGGAATATCTGCCGGATCTCTTATATATAGACCGATATGGATGAAAATGAGCTTTATGGATTAGCTCTAACCTGTACTTTAGTTTAATAATCAAAATTTTCCAAAAATTGGGAGGCTAGGTACTATTATCTAGCCTTAAACGGGTGTCTCATCCATCGTACAATTTTGAATTAAATTTTTGCAATATCTACCGATAACTTTGACATATACAGTCCAATATGAATGAAAATGGGCTTTATGGATTAGCTTTACCCTGTACTTTACTTCAATACTCAAAATTATCAAAAAATTGGGAAGCTAGGTACTGTTGTCTAGCCGTAAACGGGCGTCTCATCCGTCAAAAAATTTTGAATAAAATTCTTGGAATATCTCCCGCTAACTTTGACAAATACTGTCCGATATGGATGAAAATGGACATTATGGATTAGTTTTACCCTGTACTTTACTTCAATAATCAAAATCTTCAAAAATTGGGAAGCTAGGTACAATTATCTAGACGTAAACGGGCGTATCATTCAAAATAAAATTTAGAATTAAATTCTTGGAATATCTGCCGATAACTTTGACAAATACAGTCCGATATGGATGAAAATGGGCTTAGTTGATTAGTTTTAACCTGTACTTTACTTCAATAATCGAAATTTTCCAAAATATGGGAAGCTAGGTACAGTTATCTAGCCGTAAACGGTCGACTCATCCATCGTAAAATTTTGAATTAAATTCTTGGAATATCTGTCGATAACTTTGACAAATACAGTCAGATATGGATGAAAATGGGCTTTATAGACTAGTTTCAACCTGTACTTTACTTCAATAATCACAATTTTCAAAAAATTGGGAAGCTTGTTACACTTATCTAGCCGTAAACGTTCGTCTCATCGCTGATAAATACAGTCCGATATGGATGAAAACGGGCTTTATGGTTTGTTGTAACCTGTACTTTACTTCAATAATATAAATTTTCAAAAATTTTAAAAGCTAGGTGTAATTATCTAGCCGTAAACGGGCGTCTTATCCAACATACAATTTTGAATTAAATTCTTGGAATATCTGCCGATAACTTTAACAAATACAGTCCGATATGGATGAAAATGGGCCTTATGGACTAGTTTTAACCTGTACTTTACTTCAATAATCAAAATTTTTAAAAAAATTGGGAAGCTTGGTACAATTATGTAGCCGTAAGCGGGCGTCTCATCCATCGTAACATTTTGTATTAAATTCTTGAAATATCTGCCGATAACTTTAACAAATACAGTCCGATACGGATGAAAAGGGGATTTATGGTCTGTTTTAACCTGTACTTTACTTCAATAATCAAAATTTTCAATAATTTGAAAAGCTAGGTATAATTATCTAGCCGCAAACGGACGTCTCATCCAACATAAAATTTTGAATTAAATTCTTGGAATATCTGCCGATAACTTTAAAAATACAGTCCGATGTGGATGAAAATGTGCTTTTTAGACTAGTTTTAACCTAAACTTTACTTCAATAATCAACATTTTCAAAAAATTGGGAAGCTAGGTACAAATATCTAGCCGTAAACGGGCATCTCATCCGTCGTCACATTTTGAATTAAATTCTTAGAATATCTGCCGATAACTTTGACATATACAGTCCAATATGAATGAAAATGGGCTTTATGGATTATCTCATCCATAATAATCCAAATTTTCCAAAAATTGGGGAGCTCGGTTCAATTATCAAGCCATAAACGGGCATCTCATCTAACATAAAATTTTGAATTAAGTTCTTGAAATATCTGCCGATAACTTTGACAAATACAGTCCGATATGGATGAAAAGGGGATTTATGGTTTGTTTTAACCTGTACTTTACTTCAATAATCTAAATTTTCAATAATTTGAAAAGCTAGGTATAATTATCTAGCCGCAAACGGACGTCTCATCCAACATTAAATTTTGAATTAAATTCTTGAAATATCTGCCAATAATTTTGACAAATACAGTCCGATGTGGATGAAAATGTGCTTTTTAGACTAGTTTTAACCTAAACTTTACTTCAATAATCAACATTTTCAAAAAATTGGGAAGCTAGGTACAAATATCTAGCCGTAAACGGGCATCTCATCCGTCGTCACATTTTGAATTAAATTCTTAGAATATCTGCCGATAACTTTAACAAATACAGTCCGATACGGATGAAAAGGGGATTTATGGTTTGTTTTAACCTGTACTTTACTTCAATAATCAAAATTATCCAAAATTCAAAAGCTAGGCTTAATTATCTAGCCGTAAACGGGCGTATCATTCAACATAAAATTTTGAGATAAATTCTTGGAATATCTGCCGATAACTTTGACAAATACAGTCCGATATGGATGAAAATGGGCTTTATGGATTAGTTTTAACCTGTACTTAAATTCAATAATCAAAATTTGCGAAAAATTGGGAAGCTAGGTACAAATATCTAGCCGTAAACGGGCATCTTATCCGTCGTCACATTTTGAATTAAATTCTTAGAATATCTGCCGATAACTTTAACAAATACAGTCCGATACGGATGAAAAGGGGATTTATGGTTTGTTTTAACCTGTACTTTACTTCTATAATCAAAATTATTCAAAATTGAAAAGCTAGGTTTAATTATCTAGCCGTAAACGGGCGTATCATTCAACATAAAATTTTGAGATAAATTCTTGGAATATCTGCCGATAACTTTGACAAATACAGTCCGATATGGATGAAAATGCGCTTTATGGATTAGTTTGAACCTGTACTTTACTTCAATTAAGTTGGGCTTTATGGATTAGTTTTAACCTGTACTTTACTTCAATATTCAAAATTACAAGGTACAATTATCTAGCCGTAAACGGGCGTTTCATCCATCGTACAATTTTGACTTAAATGCTTGGAATGTATGCCAATAACTTTGACAAATACAGTCCGATATGGATGAAAATGGGCTTTATGGATTAGTTTTAACCTGTACTTTACTACAGTTATCAAAATTTTCAAAAAATTGGGAAGCTAGTTAGAATTATCTAGCCGTAAACGGGCGTCTTATCAAATATATGGATGAAAATGGACTTTATTTAGATTTATCCTGTACTTTACTTTATTAATCAAAATTTTCAAAAAACTGGGAAGCTAGGTACAATTATCTAGCCGTAAACGGGCGTCTCATTCATTGTAAAATTTTGAATTAAATTCTTGGAATATCTTTTTTTTTTTTTTTTTTTTTAACTTTTTTAGTATTTATTGAATCTTCTCTTAATGAGACTAACAATAATTTTTCAAATCTTAATCTAGAAACTATTGTACAACCATCTCTTATTGGAGCTGGTTTATGTTCTGCGGCCCTTTAATTCAGTCGCTGGGTTGGTAGATCTTTTCTTCGGAGGCGAGAATGCGTTGCTTGCAGGGTGAGAGATTGTGCAAGTTCATTAGGGTGGGCTAGAAGTTTTTCAGAATATTTGCGCTTTAGTTGCTGTATTTCAGTTTCGACCAATGGGATCCTCAGGTCGTTGTGGACACACTCGTTGCGAATGTACCATGGCGCTCCAGTGAGTGTTCTAAGAATTCTTGATTGTGATCTTTGAAGGATATCCACACTGCTCGCACAGGCATTTCCCCATAGCTGTGAGCCATAAGCTTTATGATGCTTTTGTACAGTAAGACTTTATATTCCAGTTTTAGAGGGGAACGGGAGTTAATTAGCCAGTGAAGGCTATTGGCCTTTAGCCTTATTTGAAGTTTTTTCGACTCTATGTGTTTGCGCCAAGTGGGCCTTCTGTCGAGGTGGATACCAAGGTAAACAACATCGTTTGATTGTGGTATCATAGTCGCGTTTAGGGATATCTGGGGACAGGTGGTTCTGTTGAGTGTGAACGTCGCGTGTTTACACTTTTGCTCGTTAATTTTTATGCGCCAGTTGGCCAGCCACTCCTCCACGTGAGATAGGTGGCTTGCCAAAAGTCTTGATGCGGTAATTGGACATCGTGACCTGCTTAGAATTGCCGTATCATCAGCAAAAGTGGACATTGTTAGTCGGGGTTCTGTTGGGATGTCGGCAGTGTACAATACATACAGAAAAGGACCGAGAACGCTACCCTGTGGCACTCCGGCTCCAATGATGAACTCTTCCGTTGTGTACTCATTTTGACGAACAGAAAAAACTCTGTTGCTGACATAACATTCTAAGAGTTTGTGTGTATTTGGAGGAAGCAGTGTCCTAATTTTGTATATAAGCCCGTCCAACCAAACGCGGTCAAACGCTTGGGCAACATCTAGGAAAATGGCAGAGCAGTATTCGTGGTGCTCATACGCAGTCCGAATATCTGAAGTTAAACGGTTGACTTGCTCAATGGTCCCGTGTTTTGCTCGGAACCCAAATTGATGTGAAGGAATTATATTTTGTGCATGGGTATCAATTTTGCGAAGTAAGATCTTCTCAAATACTTTTGATAAGCAAGGTAGCAGGCTAATGGGTCTATATGATGACGCTTGTGTTTTATCCTTTCCTGGTTTCTGAATCATTATGATTGTCGATTTCTTCCACTGAATTGGAAAGTATCCACATCGCAGTGCGGCATTGAAGATTCTCGAGATGTATGTAATGGCAGGACTTGGAAGTTCCATAATCATTTTAGGCGTAATAAGATCATGTCCTGGTGCTTTTTTGGGATTGAGTTCTGTTATAACTTTTTTTATTTCAAGCGAATGAACTTTGATTGGGTAAGTCTGTGCGGCAGTGGGAATCAGTGGCATATGCATATGCATTGGTTGGTGGATTCGGCTGGAAAACATTTCTTAAGTGAAGTGCAAAGACATTTGCCTTTTCTTCGTCGCTGCGGGCCCATTTTCCTCTCTGATCCCTCAAAGGCGTATCTACCTTTGCAGGTGGCTTTATGCTTGCGTGTGCTCGCCATAGGGGGAATTTGGTGCTTGTAGGCGATAGTTTTTCGATGTAACGGCTATGGGCTAGCTGCTCCTCAGCTTCGAGTGCTTTGTGAAGTACGCGTTCTGCATGTCTCAGGCGAGTCCTTGCAGCAGGCGACCGATTGCTCTGCCATTCTCTTCTTGCACGCCGCTTTTCAGTGACCAGCCGGTCTATAAAGCTGTTCGTTAATCTACGATCTTGCTTAGGTGTTGTTGTTGATGCTGTTAGTGGGCTCGAGTGATGAGCTGCAGCAGTAATGATTGAGCTCAGGGCTCGGACTGAATTTTCAATGTCTTCTTCGCTGTTTATGGTTGGGCTCAGTTCAATGTGACTGCTTATATATTTTTTGTATTTGAGCCAGTTTGTCTTATGTGATGTCAGTCTCCGAGGATACTCTCTGATCTGAGGACACTCCAGAAGGCTAAAAATAAGCGGAGAATGGTCTGACGACAAATCAGCGAGTGCTTCTGCAGTTACCAAATTTTGTGGAACTTTTCTTGTTATGGCAAAGTCTATAAGGTCGGGTATTTTCTTGGGATCTGCTGGCCAATATGTAGGCCTACCCGGAGATACATAGTCGAGTTTGTTTGATGCGCGCATAAGTACGCTATACAGTTGCTTTCCTTTTGGATTAGTCAGTCTAGAGCCCCAGTGCGGATGTTTCGAGTTATAGTCACCCGCGGCTAAAAAGCGCTGACCTAATGTATTAAAGAAATCTAGAAATTGATTTTCTGATATTGCGAAGCGTGGCGGACAATAATCCGCCGACAAGGTGATATTGCCTCTTTTAGATTCTACACATATTGATGTGGCTTGTAGGTAGTTTTCCGAAAATCCCGATAGTGGGTAATGCTTAATGCGGTTTCTGACTAGGATACCAGTTCCGCCATGGGCTTTACCATCTGGGTGATTTGTGCCATAAAATGCATACCCCGGTAATTGAAAGTTATATCTGTCCGTCAGATGAGTTTCCGCAAGAAGCATTATGTCGATTTCATTGTCTTGGAGAAATTTTGATAACTCCACTTTGTGGCGAGGAATGCCATTTGCATTCCAGAGTGAAACTCTTAGGAGAGCCATTATTTGGTTTGTTGCGAGGCGAGCATTTGAATGAGAATGCCTTGATTCCTCATTTGTTCTTGCATTGCGTTTTGCATAAATCCAATGAATTCCTTCAGTGTTTGCTGCAACGATAAAAACATGCTTTCTAAGCTACTATAGCTTGATGGTAGTTCCGCTTGTTTATTAATTGTTGGCAGAGCCGGATCAGTTCGTGTGTCGTGTGAGATTGTGGCTGGGGATGTGGGTCTATCCATTCCGAGTTTCAATGCACTTGCAAAAGAAACGCCTTGGGTAGTACTCGATGGGACAAACGACGATCTAGCAGCTTTGGTAAAGAAAACTCCAGGAGTCGATTGCGAGGGTGTAAACTGATTAAGGTTTCCATTGGAACGTGCAAATTCAGTGCGCGTATTAATCCTGCTCTTCAGATCTTTGTAGACTGGGCAACCTCTATAATTTGCAGTGTGGTTGCCTCCACAGTTACTGCACTTTTTAACAGAAGGGTCCTCCTTGCTCGCAGGACATGTGGCAGTGTTGTGCAGTTCTCCGCATGCTACACAAACTGGTCGTAGAGCGCAGTAGGCTTTAGTGTGCCCGAATTCTTGGCAATTGGTACATTGTACTGGATTTGTACGTTTGTGGGGCTCCTCTACAGTTATTCTGCGGTGCAATAAGAACTGTAGGTTGTAAATTGGGTGCACAACATTTTTGTTGGGAGCTGTGTTTTCCGGACTTAGCTCAACTTTGAATAGTGGCTGGGGTATTTTGTCTCTGTTCATAAGGTTTATTACGGACTTGATCTTAAATCCCTTTTCTTCTAAAGCAGTGCCGACTTCCGTTGATGGCACACTTGATTCAATGCCTTTGATTACCACTTGTAGTCCTTTGCAGCTTTTTAGTTGGTAGGTGTAATAGTTTTTGTTTTCAGTTCTTAGGTATTTGTCGACAGGGCGATAGTTTTCCTCGGTGTTGACTTGGAGCTTCGTTTCGCGTATTTTGCCTTTGCTGACTGATGTCACATAAAAGTGGTTGTTGCCTATTAGTGGGATAAGCTTAGCAACTAGGGTCGCGCAGTTGTTATCTCTTATGTAGATTGGTGGAGGCCTTGGTTTTGCGGCATTTGGAGCCTTTTCATCGCACTCTGCGTCAAGCTGTTTGCCAAGAATTTGGAACCTATTTCCAGTGAGCGGATCTATGTCCACAGGTAAATTACATGTTTTGTTAATTTTTGGAGTGTTGCCGCTTTTTTTGTTTTGCGGGCTTAGTTTTCGTTTGTTTATTTGTACATACCGATCGATGCCAGTCTGCACATATGAGAGGGTGGTTGGTGTTGTACTTCCTTGTGTTTGTGTTGGTGGGAGTGCGTGCTGCGTTGACATTATTGGAAGATGGTTGGTGGTGATCGATTTATTTTGAACACTTGTTGTTGTTGTGCTTGTTAATGTTGATTGTGCTGTAGTAAGCGTTACCGTACTCATCGTGGGCAGGGTGGAGGGACATTGAGCACTCCATGTCGGAGCGGTTGAAAAAGAGTTTACGTTCACATCACTTGTTGGTTTTAGCGTGCTGGCGGGGTCGGGGGAAACTACTGCAAAGTAAGCATTGTTGCGCTGTATAGAAAGCCGGCGATCGCTTTGCTGTTGTTGCATTTGAGCAGTGAGTTCTCTCTGACTCATGGTGTTGTTGGTATTTTTTCCAGTTGCATTTGTTGTGTTTGTAAACGTTGTCATTTAATTAAATTAAATTTAATTAAAAAAATCAACAAATTAGATATTATTGGACAACATAAGCACGAGTGCCTATGAATGTCCATTAGCGTCTTTTGTCGCGGGTCGAAGGTGTTTGTTAAAAATATCCGACTTAACCACTTTTATAATGTTTTTAAACGGAGCTCAAGAAAAACACGTCGGACCTCGTCGGCGGTTTGGAGTATCTGCCGATAACTTTGACAAACACAGTCCGATATGGATGAAAATGGGCTTTATGGACTAGTTTTAACCTGTTCTTTACTTCAATAATCAAAGTTTCCAAAAATTGAAAAGCTAGGTATAAGTAGGTATTATAGACGGGCGTCTCATCCATCGTAAAATTTTGAATTAAATTCTTGGAAAATCTGCCGATAATTTTAACAAATACAGTCCGATATAGATGAAAGTGGGATTTATGGGTTGTTTAAACCTGTACTTTACTTCAATAATCTAGATTTTCCAAAAATTGGGAAGCTAGGTACAATTATCTAGCCGTAAACGGGCGTCTCATACATTGTAAAATTTCGAATTAAATTCTTGGAATATCTGCCGATAACATTGACAAACACAGTCCGATACGGATGAAAATGGGCTTTATGGACTTGTCTTAACCTGTTCTTTACATCAATAATCAAAATTTCCAAAAAATTGGGAAGCTAGGTACAATTATCTAGCCGTAAAAGGGCGTCTCATCCATCGTAAAATTATGAATAAAATTCTTGGAAAATCTGCCGATAACTTTGACAAATACAGTCCGATATAGATGAAAGTGGGATTTATGAGTTGTTTTAACCTGTACATTACTTCAATAATCGAAATTTTCAAAAAATTGGGAAGCTAGGTACAATTATCTAGCCGTAAACGGGCGTCTCATTCATTGTAAAATTTTGAATTAAATTCTTGGAATATCTGCCGATAACTTTGACAAACACAGTCCGATATAGATGAAAATGGGCTTTATGGACTAGTTTTAACCTGTTCTTTACTTCAATACTCAAAATTTCCAAAAATTGAAAAGCTAGGTATAATTAGGTATTATAGACGGGCGTCTCATCCATCGTAAAATTTTGAATTAAATTCTTGGAATATCTGCCGATAACTTTGACAAATACAGTCCGATATGGATGAAAATGGGCTTTATGGTTTGCTTTAACCTGTACTTTACTTCAATAATCTAAATTTTCCAAAAATTGGGAAGCTAGATACAATTATCTAGGCGTAAACGGGCGTCTCATACATTGTAAAATTTCGAAATAAATTCTTGGAATATCTGCCGATAACTTTGACAAACACAGTCCGATTTGGATGAAAATGTGCTTTATGGACTAGTTTTAACCTGTTCTTTACATCAATAATCAAAATTTCCAAAAAATTCGGAAGCTAGGTACAATTATCTAGCCGTAAACGGGCGTCTCATCCATCGTAACATTTTGAATTAAATTCTTGGAAAATCTGCCGATAACTTTGACAAATACAGTCCGACATAGATGAAAGTGGGATTTATGGGTTGTTTTAACCTGTACTTTACTTCAATAATCAAAATTTTCCTGAAATTGGAAAGCTATGTAGGTACAATTATCTAGCCGTAAACGGGCGTCTAATCCAACATAAAGTTTTGAATTAAGTTCTTGAAATATCTGCCGATAACTTTGACAAATACAGTCCGATATGGATGAAAATGGGCTTTATGGATTAGTTTGAACCTGTACTTTACTTCAATAATCAAAATTTTTCAAAAATTGGGAAGCTAGGTAGAATTATCTAGCCGTAAACGGGCGTCTCGTCCATCGTAAAATTTTGAATCAAATTCTTGGAATATCTGCCGGATCTCTTTGACATATATAGTCCGATATGGTTGAAAATTTTCTTTATGGATTAGTTTTATCCTGTACTTCACTTCAATAATCAAAATTTTCAAAAAATTGGTAAGCTAGGTAATAATATGTAGCCGTAAACGGGCGTATCATTAGTCGTAAAATTTTAAATTAAAGTCTTGGAATATCTGCCGATAACTTTGACAAATACAGTCCTATATGGATGAAAATGGGCTTTATGGATTAGTTTTAACCTGTACTTTACATCAATAATCAAAATTTTCCAAAAATTGAAATTTTATCTTATCTGAAAAATTATCTTATCGTAAGCGGGCGTATTATCCAAAATAAAATTTTGAATTAAATTCTTGGAATATCTGCCGGATCTCTTTGACATATATAGTCCGATATGGTTGAAAATTTTCTTTATGGATTAGTTTTATCCTGTACTTCACTTCAATAATCAAAATTTTCAAAAAATTGGTAAGCTAGGTAATAATATGTAGCTGTAAACGGGCGTATCATTAGTCGTAAAATTTTAAATTAAATTCTTGGAATATCTGCCGATAACTTTGACAAATACAGTCCGATATGGATGAAAATGGGCTTTATGGATTAGTTTTAACCTGTACTTTACTTCAATAATCAAAATTTTCAAAAAATTGGGAAGCTAGGTACAATTGTCTAGCCGTAAACGGGCGTCTCATCCATCGTAAAATTTTGAATTAAATTCTTGGAATATCTGCCGATATCTTTGACAAATACTAGTCCGATATGGATGAAAATGGTCTTTATGGATTAGTTTTACCCTGTACTTCACTTCAATAATCAAAATTTTCCAAAAATTGGGAAGCTAGGTACTATTATCTAGCCGTAAACGGGCGTCTCATCCATCGTAAAATTTTGAATTAAATTCTTGGAATATCTGCCGATAACTTTGACAAATACTGTCCGATATGGATGAAAATGGGCTTTATGGATTAGTTTTAACCTGTACTTTACTTCAGTAATCAAAATTTTCCAAAAATTGGGAAGCTAGGTACAATTATCTAGCCGTAAACGGGCGTCTCATCCATCGTAAAATTTTGAATTAAATTCTTGGAATATCTGCCGATAACTTTGACAAATACAGTCCGATATGGATGAAAATGGGCTTTATGGATTAGTTTTAACCTGTACTTTACTTCAATAATCAAAATTTTCAAAAAATTGGGAAGCTAGGTACTACTATCTAGCCGTAAACGGGCGTCTCATCCATCGTAAAATTTTGAATTAAATTCTTGGAATATCTGCCGATAACTTTGACAAATACTGTCCGATATGGATGAAAATGGGCTTTATGGATTAGTTTTAACCTGTACTTTACTTCAATAATCAAAATTTTCCAAAAATTGGGAAGCTAGGTACAATTATCTAGCCGTAAACGGGCGTCTCATCCATTGTAAAATTTTGAATTAAATTCTTGGAATATCTGCCGATAACTTTGACAAATACAGTCCGATATGGATGAAAATGGGCTTTATGGATTAGCTTTAACCTGTACTTTACTTCAATAATCAAAATTTTCAAAAAATTGGGAAGCTAGGTACAATTATCTAGCCGTAAACGGGCGTCTCATCCATCGTAAAATTTTGAATTAAATTCTTGGAATATCTGCCGATAACTTTGACAAATACAGTCCGATATGGATGAAAATGGGCTTTATGGGTTGTTTTAACCTGTACTTTACTTCAATAATCAAAATTTTCCAAAAATTGGGAAGCTAGGTACAATTATCTAGCCGTAAACGGGCGTCTCATTCATTGTAAAATTTTGAATTAAATTCTTGGAATATCTGCCGATAACTTTGACAAACACAGTCCGATATGGATGAAAATGGGCTTTATGGACTAGTTTTAACCTGTTCTTTACTTCAATAATCAAAATTTTCAAAAATTGAAAAGCTAGGTATAATTAGGTATTATAGACGGGCGTCTCATCCATTGCGGAAGCTAGGTACAATTATCTAGCCGTAAACGGGCGTCTCATTCATTGTAAAATTTCGAATTAAATTCTTGGAATATCTGCCGATAACTTTGACAAACACAGTCCGATATGGATGAAAATGGGCTTTATGGACTAGTTTTAACCTGTTCTTTACTTCAATAATCAAAATTTCCAAAAATTGGGAAGCTAGGTACAATTATCTAGCCGTAAACGGGCGTCTCATCCATCGTAAAATTTTGAATTAAATTCTTGGAAAATCTGCCGATAACTTTGACAAATACAGTCCGATATAGATGAAAGTGGGATTTATGGGTTGTTTTAACCTGTACTTTACTTCAATAATCTAAATTTTCCAAAAATTGGGAAGCTAGGTACAATTATCTAGCCGTAAACGGGCGTCTCATACATTGTAAAATTTTGAATTAAATTCTTGGAATATCTGCCGATAACTTTGACAAACACAGTCCGATATGGATGAAAATGGGCTTTATGGACTAGTTTTAACCTGTTCTTTACTTCAATAATCAAAATTTCCAAAAAATTGGGAAGCTAGGTACAATTATCTAGCCGTAAACGGGCGTCTCATCCATCGTAAAATTTCGAATTAAATTCTTGGAATATCTGCCGATAACTTTGACAAAACAGTCCGATATGGATGAAAATGGGCTTTATGGTGTTTTAACCTGTCTTTACATCAATAATCAAAATTTTCAAAAATTGGGGCTAGGTACAATTATCTAGCCGTAAACGGGCGTCATACATTGTAAAATTTCGAATTAAATTCTTGGAATATCTGCCGATAACTTTGACAACACAGTCCGATATGGATGAAAATGGCTTTATGGATTGTTTTAACCTGTACTTTACTTCAATAATCGAAATTTTCCAAAAATTGGGAAGCTAGGTACAATTATCTAGCCGTAAACGGGCGTCTCATACATTGTAAAATTTTGAATTAAATTCTTGGAATATCTGCCGATAACTTTGACAAACACAGTCCGATATGGATGAAAATGGGCTTTATGGACTAGTTTTAACCTGTTCTTTACTTCAATAATCAAAATTTCCAAAAATTGAAAAGCTAGGTATAATTAGGTATTATAAACGGGCGTCTCATACATTGTAAAATTTCGAATTAAATTCTTGGAATATCTGCCGATAACTTTGACAAATACAGTCCGATATGGATGAAAATGGGCTTTATGGTTTGCTTTAACCTGTACTTTACATCAATAATCTAAATTTTCCAAAAATTGGGAAGCTAGGTACAATTATCTAGCCGTAAACGGGCGTCTCATACATTGTAAAATTTCGAATTAAATTCTTGGAATATCTGCCGATAACTTTGACAAACACAGTCCGATATGGATGAAAATGGGCTTTATGGACTAGTTTTAACCTGTTCTTTACATCAATCAATCAAAATTTCCAAAAAATTGGGAAGCTAGGTACAATTATCTAGCCGTAAACGGGCGTCTCATCCATCGTAAAATTTTGAATTAAATTCTTGGAAAATCTGCCGATAACTTTGACAAATACAGTCCGATATAGATGAAAGTGGGATTTATGGGTTGTTTTAACCTGTACTTTACTTCAATAATCTAAATTTTCCAAAAATTGGGAAGCTAGGTACAATTATCTAGCCGTAAACGGGCGTCTCATACATTGTAAAATTTCGAATTAAATTCTTGGAAAATCTGCCGATAACTTTGTCAAATACAGTCCGAGATAGTTGAAAGTGGGATTTATGGGTTGTTTTAACCTGTACTTTACTTCAATAATCTAAATTTTCCAAAAATTGGGAAGCTAGGTACAATTATCTAGCCGTAAACGGGCGTCTCATACATTGTAAAATTTCGAATTAAATTCTTGGAATATCTGCCGATAACTTTGACATATATAGTCCAATATGGATTGTTTGGTGGAATCATCTAATATTTGCATTTATTATGCTATATCTAAAATTGAAGTTTGTTTATATATAATGTACGTTTATATTATATATACAATACAATTCCGCATTCCAATTGGGCAGATTAGCTCATTGGGACTGTAAGCGGAGATTAGGTCATACTAAAAAAGTGCCATCCCTATTATGTGTATGCACACAATACATACATATCTCTTGAAATTAAAATTGAAACTGAAGCAGACGTGCAGCTCCCAACCTCTTTATATTTTCGGTCGTGGAAACTACCACGGCATACCATGGCGCTCGAGCATTGGACTGATTAAAGTCTAAACAACTGGAGGATTGGATACAGAGTGGATCTGGATAATTTCACACACACGCATTGGAATGCACTTGGGATCTGGTGGATAACTTCGACATACTCCAAGAAGATTGGATGGCAGGAGATCGGCAACTTCGCGGAAAATTTATGGTATGGTTTTACGTGCAGCCTAAGTTAAGGTGTCGTGCTGGCCAGCATCAGCCAATGTAATTCGTCCCTAACCTATCATTTGAGCGGCCTATTGAAGGTTTTATGTGTGCATATGTTTTTTGTGCGCATGTGCATGTGTGTGTGCGAACGTCTGTTTGGTTTGTTTATGAAAAGCCACCTGTGTGGCTGCAACTTAACTAGCAATCTTGCCAGATCCAAACAGCATATGAATTTATTTATTTAACATAATTATCTTATGTTAATATTAGCAACATAAAGTTGGCCATTCTGAGTCGTCCTTAACTCTATTGAAGTGTTGGTGGAAGGTGCATCCTACTGAAGGTGTGCACATGATGTCAAACTGGTGGCCAATTTCTTGTATTGCTAGTAGCTCACAAATAAGTGAGCTCCAACTCGATTAATTCGTCCCTAACCCTAGTAAAGTGTTAGTGGAGTTCGCATTCTACTTGCACATGATTTCGAATTGTTGGCCAGTCCCAACTATCGCTCGCAAGTAAGTTAGCTCAGACTTGACTAAGTCGTCCCTAACTCTATTAAAGTGTTGTGGGAATGCGCATTCTATTGCAGGTGTGCACATGATTTCAAATTGGTGCCTAGTCCCACATTTTGCTTATTGTTTGCAAATAAGTGAATTCCAACTGCTTCAACAATCATCGCAAAAAATAAGTATTTTCAATCTTTGCCAGAAAACATCCTTAAGTAAATTATTCGTTTCAAGATGTCGCCCGGGGCTCCTAGTGAATATAACTCAGCAAGTGCTATTAGAAAGAAGCGTCAGAGTGTAGTAGCAAGCATAAATCGAGTAAAAAAGAATCTTGATGAAGGCACGATGTTGGACGACGCAATTGAGCTCCAGTGCCGGCTCGAACTGTTAGAGCAGTAAATAGATGATGCTATGAAATTGCAAAATAAATTGAAAGCTAAAGACGATGATGATGATTTTCGAGAGGAGCTTGAAGAGTTGTGTGTTGTAACGAAGGCCAGACTAAAGTCGAAAATTCCACAACAGAGTTCAAATAGTTCAGATACTTCTCGGCCGGCTTCACAGAAGACCAGAAACTCGCGGTTACCATCAATAGATCTTCCTAAATTCGATGGAAAATATTCCGATTACAAAAACTTCATAGGATTGTTCGATAGGTTGGTGCACAATAATAATTCCCTGCCAGATATTGAAAAATTTAATTACTTGATTTCGTGTTTGTCTGGCGAAGCATTGGGCACTGTAAAAGCTTATCAAATTTCCGCAGAAAATTATCCAAAGGCCTTGGCTAACTTCAAGCTTATCTTTGATAATAACTGTCTAATTTTTCTTGAACACGTATCAACTCTTTTTGAGACTTGGGATCTTCGTCGGCATTGCGCCAGTTGATTGACAAGGTATCAGCAGTTCTTGACTCGCTTTTATCATTAGGTAACTATGAAGAAATTACTAATGCGATTTTTATCCATTAGGTAACTATGAAGAAATTACTAATGCGATTTTTATCCACCTTGTAATGTCCAAAGTGGACCATAAAACTAAATCCAAGTGGGAGGACCAACTTGACTACTCCAAACTTCCATCGTGGAGTGAGTGTCAAACCGTACTAAATCGACGGTTTCAGCAGCTAGTAGGTGAAGAGACCCTCAAAGCAAAGCACCCAAAGAATACCGTCGATAAGAAGTCCGATCAAAAAAGGAGTGCTGGTGCCAACCACTCCTTCAAATGTACAACTCAGAAATCTGGTACAAATAGTTCAAATTGTTCGTTTTGTAATGCACCTGAGCATGACATTACTAAATGCAGTTCCTATGCATCACTATCTGTTCAACAGCGTTATGAATATGCCAAAAGCGTCCCCCTGTGCATAAATTGCTTACACAGAGGACATTCCGTGTCAAAATGCAACGGAAAAAAGTGTCAAATATGCCAAAAGGCGCATAATCAACTGTTGCACAGATTTAGTTCTCCAATGTCTCAGCCGTCGTCTCCATCCAGGCAAGACCAATTACCCACTTCATATGCAATGCATACTACAGTGACAGATCAGGTGATCTTAGCAACAGCTGTAATTAAGGTTAAGCGGCAGGACGGCGAGTATGTACTCGCTCGAACTCTACTAGATTCAGGTTCTCAGATAAATTTTATAACTGAGGACCTTGCTAAATCACTGAAAATCAAAAGCGAAAAGATATGTGTGAATTTGGTCGGAATTGGTCAGCTGCATACTAATATTCACAAGCGAGTGCACACTACTGTTAAGTCCAGGTTAAATAGCAGTCATTGGACTTTTGTATTCTGGGGGTGTTAACTGGCCGTTTTTATACCCTTGCAAAGGGTATTATAATTTTGCCCAGAAGTTTGCAACGCATAGAAATATTCATTTCCGACCCCATAAACTATATATATTCTTGATCAGGGCGACGAGCTGAGTCGATTAAGCTTTGTCCGTCCGTCTGTCTGTCTGTCTGTCTGTCCGTCTGTCTGTCCGTCTGTCTGTCCGTCTGTCTGTCCGTCTGTCCGTCTGTTTCTACGCAAACTAGTCTCTCAGTTTTAAAGCTATCGAGCTGAAATTTTGCACAGAGTCTTCTTTTTACTGCACGCTGCTAATATGTCGGAACCGACCGGATCGGATGACTATATCTTATAGCTGCCATAGGAACCATCGGTCAAAAAATGGGTCTTAGTGAGAAAAACTTTTTTGTTTTCAATGTTAGCGGCCTTAAACTCGGCCATTGTTAATATTATATGCTTTCAAACAGATTTGCAAATTTTGATCAAAATCGGATGACCATATCTTATAGCTGCCATAGGACCGATCGGTCGGAAAATGGGTCTTACTGAGAAAAACTTTTTTGGTTTCAATGTTAGCATCCTCAAACTCGTCCCTTATTAATATTATATTCTTTCAAACAAATTTGGAAACTTTCGTCAAAATCGGATGACTATATCTTATAGCTGCCATAGGACCGATCGGTCGGAAAATGGGTCTTAGTGAAAAAAACATTTTTGTTTTCAAGTAAATCGTTCTTCAGGTTGGTGATTATTAATATTAAACGCTTTCAATATAATTTGAAAAAATTTGGTCGAAATCAGATGACTATATCTTCAGGCTGCCATTGGACTTATCTTTAAGAAAATGAGTCTTAGTGAGAAAAACTTTTTTGTTTTCAATTTTATCGTTCTTAAACTTGGCGATTGTTAATATGTTTTGTTGTTTATTGATATGTTTTCAAAAAGATTCGCAAAATTTGGTCGAAATTAGTTGTTGTTACAAAAGTTTTTGATTTTTATCTAAGCGTTCTTAAACTCTGTCATTTCAAAAACAGCTTTTGCAAGGGTATAAAAACTTCGGCACAGACGAAGTTAGCTTGGCCTTCTCGTTTGCTCATAACTTGAGTATAGTTCATCCGATCTTTATCATTCCTTTAGCAAATCGATAAATAATTTTGTGTACAAGGTATCACTAGAAGGTACAAACGATCTGTCTTCAAAACTGTAGGAGATATGACGTTTTTTCCAAATTGCGGAAGCTGGAGGGGGCGTGGCAAAAATTGAAAATAAACTTGATCTGCCTGCAAGTATAAGAAATATATGCCCCATACATGTCAAACCTCTATCTCTTACCATCTCTGAGATCTCTTCGTTCATACGGACGGACGGACGGACGGACATACGGACAGACGGACATGGCTATATCGAACCGGCTGTTGATGCTGATCAAGAATATATATACTTTATAGGGTCGGAAACGATTCCTTCTCCCTGTTACATACTTTTGCACAAACTTAATATACTCTATGTACCTTCGGTACAGAGTATAACAATATCGAGCTACCAACCAAGTCAGTCAATGAAAATCGAAGATTGGAAAGTTCCAGCGAATATACAGCTGGCTGATCCTAATTTTTCCAAGTCGCAAGGAGTGGACATGTTGATTGGGGCCGAACTATTTTTCGAGTTGATGCTGGTGGGACAAATTTTGGAAAGCCCTGAGCATCCCATGCTGCAAAAAACGATATTCGGTTGGGTAGTCTCTGGAAGGTATAAGCAGTCCGATAGTCTATACAGTACGGGCCCAAAGTCAAGTTTTCATTGCAATGGGGATGTATTAATCGAGATAGACAACACGCTTAAAAAATTTTGGACGCTTAAGGACTTGCCTTCAGACTCAAAAGTCGTTCGCTTGACTAAGGAACAAGGAATTTCAGTCAGCATGTAAAAATTTGTTCGGATTGTCGATTCGAGGTCAAGCTTCCATTTAAATCTGAACCGCAGGCATTAGGAGCATCATTCGAAGTTGCCAAACGTAGGTTCTTATCATTAGAAAGAAGGCTTATGAGAGATCCACACTTCCGAAAAATGTATTTAGAGTTTATGGATGAGTATCTAACTCTAGGCCACATATCAATGGCAAAGAATACTGTGTTTTCTTCTCCACACTATTTTATTCCCCACCAATGCGTTTTCCGGCTGCAAAGCACCTCAACCAAATTGACAGTAGTTTTTGATGCGTCTTGTCGCACAGCTACGCAGGTTGCTTTGATTGATATCTTGATGGTGGGACCAACCATTCAAGAGGAGCTGTTTTCCACTCATCTACGCTTCCGATTTCATAAATTCGCAGTTACTGCAGACATCACTAAGATGTATCGACAAATTAGCGTACATGGAGACGATAGGAATTACCAGCTCATAGTGTGGAGACGAAGTCCGACTGAACCACTGCCAGTATGCCGACTCAACACAGTCACTTACGGGACTGCTCCAGCGCCCTTCCTGGCAATAAGCAGCTTGGTGAAGCTAGCCGAAATACATATGGAGACTAACCCACAAGCTGCTCATGTTCTAAAGCATGACTTTTACGTGGACGACATGCTAACTGGTGCTGGAAGTGTCCGCGAGTTGCAAATCATATGTAATGATGTATCATCGATTCTGCAAGGGGCCGGGTTTACTCTCGCAAAGTGGTTCTCCAATTGTCTGGACATCAACACTTCCGAAAGCACAAGCAAATCGTTTAATATCGGAGAGTCCGAATCCACAAAAACGTTGGGGATGAGGTGGTTTCCAACAGAGGATGAGTTTCAATTTGAACCTGATAATTCTCTTACGACGCTCCGTACTACAAAAAGAAATATACTGGCTGTTTCAGCACGCTTGTTTGACCCGTTGGGTTTGTTGGGCCCACTACTAACTAAAGTCAAGATTCTGCTTCAATAATTGTGGATTCAGAAGCTTGACTGGGATGAGTCAGTACCCATTCGACTTGAAACTATTTGGGAAGATTTCAAAACAAGTCTACTTCAAATTCAAGAAATCAGAATTCCACGATATGTTTAAACAAACAAAATGGTCCCAGTTCAAATACATGTGTTCGCTGATGCATCCATGAGAGCTTACGGGGCATGTCTATACATTCGCTCTGTTCTGAACGGGGAAGTTAGAACCTTTTTGCTCACTTTGTAATGACCGTTTAAATTTCATTTTTGAAATTCCCGCCCCAAACATCATCGGCAACTCTATTAGTGGCAACGCCAACATCATAACGGTTGTTCTCTTTAAAGCAAGAGCGAAGAATTTTAATGGCGGCCTGTGTGTAGAGACTTAAGTGCGTATAAAAAAAGAACTGGAGAGAATTTGCCTTCTTTTCCGTTTTCAAGTTGCTACTGAGTAGACGTCAAGGTAATTGTCATCGTTTTCTATGGCATATGGACTTGACTAATCTATTGATTTTAAAGGCATCCTGACTGATTTTTACAGTTCAACCTCATTTGTGTATAGAGCAAGCCAGTTTCTGCCTGATCTGCAACATATTTTCGGAAATAGACTCACAACCATTTAAGAGCGAGACGGGAAATTATTCATGTTCTGGGGCCCTTTGAGAGTGCGCTAGTCTATGGCAAAGCCAAAAAGGTTTTTCCGCGGGCCCCTGCGAGTATATACGGAGAAAAATAGGCCAAGCTCTGTTTTAATTGTGAAAATAAATTCGGCTCAGCGTGTTTGGATTGAAAGGTAAGCTTCTCGCAGTAGCAGAAAAGCATTCGCTGCATTCAGCCAATTTCTTTTCTTTCCCCGTGTAGCCATATTGATCAGTCTCAGGTGAAGTCATCCCTGCCTCGCAGGCAGAAATTGTAAAGAGACTCCAGCCTCCAATTCGTCGAGAAAAGTCACTCAAAGCAGCGGCCGCAGCATTAATCACCACTCAACATCTTTTCATCAGCGAGTCCAGGTCGCCCGCACCTATAAAGTGAAGCAAAATGATTGACCAAACAAGTCAGATTGGCTTACACTAGCAGAAAACTGTAAAATCATCAATAATCCCCCCCAGTTCCTTAAATTCATTACATCGAGTCAAAAGAAAAAGCCAAAACTACCGAATTCGAGTCAGTGTCGCGAATAATGAGCATGTGCAAAAATTAGATTGAGAAAAAAGTAAAAGAATTGAAAGCACAATCGAGCCCTTGCTGGCACCACATACTCAAGTTGGTTTTGTAAACTCTTTCTTTTGGTTTTGTTTTTCGTCAAGCACACTCCTTTTGATTCATCTTTTAAAAATCCATCTTTAGGCCCAAAATCATATCAACCATCATCGAGGAGGCCTCCATCGACGTTGCAGTATGTCTGGGTGAGTGAAAACCGATCGTCGGTCTAAACGCTGTTATTAAATATTGATCAAATGAGCGATATGCAAGAAAAATGAAAAAACAAAAACAAACCTACCAAAAATTCTAAGTGCGTGCGCGAGATTCAACAACAACAACAAACAGAAAACCACAAGCAACAGTAACAAAATTGAGTGAATATTATTTGAGTGACTTATGGATCTCTTTTGTGTGTATGCTTGGAAAGAGCGAGAGTGCAATTAACAAAAAAATGAGTGAAAAGCTGACAGAATTTTGATAAATGAGATTCGCTGTTCATTGCACTCCGTTTTGGTTATTTTGAGTGAGTTTTGTAATTGGGTCAACCAAACATAACAGCTGATGTGCTGATAACCTTTGAGTTGTGTTGAGTTGCTTGAATCTTAAGACGACTTGAGACTGTGAACTTGAATTAATTATTTTATTTTTTTTTGATATAATGATAATTGAATAGAAAATTTACGAAAGCCAAAATGAAATGCAAGCAAAACTAATTTCTTATTAGCTACATCTAAAAATAACTATGCCCTAACAATGAATTTTTCTTTTTTAAAACAAAACAAAATAATTATCGTATAATATTGCACATTCTCTTTATTCGGTAAAGGCTTGAAGCTAAGAAGAAAAGCAAATGCCTATTTAATATAATCCCTTAAATTATAAGCTCTTTTTATCGTAATTTAACTATGCCTACTTTAAATTTCGCTAATTTCTAAATCTAAATTAAAGTAAAAGTTCAAGAAAATGAATTCTCGTGGCGAAACTCCCATTTATAATATCTTTAACTGAATCATTGTGAATTAAATATGGAAAGCTAAAGTTTTGTTGTTGTTTCCTGGATGTAAGATGAGGGGGTAACTACGTTTTAGGGAGTTCTCCAAATAACTTCAGCAAACATGAGAACTCAAAGGTAGGGTGGGTAAAGACGCCGTGTTGCCGCAACATCTTAGCAACACTTCGAAGACATGTTAAAGGTACTCCTGCTCCTTCTATACTCTTTCTTAAATTCTATCGTCTATTCTTTCTAAATGTTTATTGGCTAGGGATACATCAAATAAATATGTACGTCAGGAGAAAGTGAAGAGAAAGGAAAAGAACCCCCCCCAGGCTGTTTTGCTGGCCGTTTCCGATGTTCCCGAACGACGCGATTCTCCGAAACTAAGTTCCTCTTGACATGATCTGCTTTCCGGTTATTCTGGAGCGATTGTCCATTACATATTTTGGCGCCCAACGTGGGGCTGGCTCAGTGGTCTGATCAATTAGCTGAGTTAGCGTCATTATCTTTTCTATTGATGTGTTCAAAATTTTCAAATTTTGTGGCTTTTCCGAAAAAAATGTCTGTCTCTAAACGCAGTATTCTGGCATGGACCGGAAGGGCTGCAATCACAAAGACTGTAGGACATAGGCACTTAATTCTTATCTATAACTAAAATTTCCTTTTCAAGATTTCTGTTAATACTTAGTGGATGTTTTTGACAGCCAATCAGTTTCTTTTTGAAGCAGTGTTTGAGAACTACTTTCGAATTTCTGGCAAAAGATTACTTGGATTGTCAAATGTGACACTGCTGGGTAAATGTTTATATTGACAGGGTATGAGTATTGAATTTGATTTTTGGCGCAGACCGAAATAACAAACATACTCTATCTCTTGCAGTACCTCGCTCAAAATTATTTCCAGAGTTGATAAGTTATCAGTGTGAGCTAATTGGCAGTTGTATACTTATTATCAAACTGAATATTATTGTTGGCAGTAAGGCCAATATCAATACGAATGATCGTCTTATACATATTGTCTAATGCTTGTAGCAGAAGAGTAGTCACGTGACCGGAAAAAAATCTGACCATGACTATGAAGGCTCAAAAAGAGTTTCAGGATTGAGTTGAATATAATCAATTTGAGAGTAATCGAATTTTATACACCAATCACTGAGTGTTCTTAGCTGAATGTACCTCGTCAACGTCTTTTTTTTTTCCTTTTTTTTATGGAAAACCTATAACATGTCTCGTTTAAGAAAAAGTTACCCCAAATTCACTTACTGAAAGGAAACAAAATATTATGATTATTGAAAAAAAAAAAAAAAAAAAAAATAACTATAACAAATAAAACTCCTCACGTCGTGGATCCAATCTTATAATTTGTTGCATAAGAATCTATTAACATGACTTTAACAGCACGCAGTAATGAGGATCTGACTTCGCTCGGAGCGACAAATGAAGGTTTAACGAGAATCCTTCAAGCAGATTATGAATGTAAACTCTGTGAGAAGGACATTAGATTAACGGAGGAAGGGGCTATTACAGTATGTGACCATATTTTTCACCTTGGTTGCATACAGGCGTACATGGCCGCGGAAAATGAGTGTCCAACTTGTAAAAAATTATTGACAGGCAAAGACCTTCGTAGAACTCACGTGGGTTCGGGTGAACAATCCAGAACCTTTAGTACAGGAGCAACCCCGAAGATCCATAATACCCGTAGCCTAAGCAAACAGCCACCGGGGAGTCCACCAAATACGGGGGGAAGATCAAAACAGCTTAAGAACCAGAATACAGGGGCTCAAGCTAACGCGCAAGGAGCAAAGAGGCAGACTCCAGCTTCTTCGGATTGGAATCTGGGTCCGCCACATTCAGTGGTGAATCCATCGGCAGGAATAGATTATGCTATGATTTTTGAAAGACTAGAGGGAATGATAGAGCGTAAAATGTCTGAACTGTCCTTTCGGGGATGCAGTTCGAATGACACCAGAGAGCCCCACATAGAATCAAGTAATCGTACACGTCAAGCTACATCCCAGTTACTTCCTAATCAGGGCACTTGCAAGTTAAGTCCCGAAAAAATTGAGCATTTGATCCAAAGTTGGAACTTAAAGTTTGACGGGGCACCAAAAGGCAGTTCGGTGGACGAGTTTTTATATAGAATACGAGCTTTTACGTTCGATTGTCTGGGCAATGATTACGTGCCAGTTTGCAAGAATTTACATCTTTTATTAGTCGGCAGAGCCAAAGTATGGTATTGGCAATACAGAAAGGATGTAAGTGTGATTGAATGGATAAGCTTTTGCACCGCCCTAAAGCATCAATTCCAAGACTATCGCTTGGATGAAGAAATAGAAAAGGATATGAGGGCTCGCAAACAATCAGTTGGTGAAAGCTTTGATGATTTTTATGAAAGCGTTATGTCAATAGGGGCACGTCTAGCCCAACCATTGGAAGAAAATCGTCTTCTCCGTATATTGATCCGTAATCTTCGTATGGATATACGCCACAGAATCCATTACGAGGAGATTACCTCAATTAGTCAGTTGCGGAGGATGGTTCATATTAGGGAAAATTTATTAAAAGAAGAAAATAAGTTTAGTTTTGGCCAAAAAGCCACTGGCGACATACAACGTCGCAAACAAATTGCTGAGTTGGAATTTCAGTCCGAATCCACTGAATTGCAAGAAGAACTCATCATAGAGGCAATTTCTAAACCTAAGAAAACTCTCGTGTGTTGGAATTGTGCTCAATAGGGTCATTGTTGGGACATGTGTATACAGGCAAGAAACATCTTTTGCTATGGATGTGGAGAAAAAAATATTTATAAGCCACAATGTCCTACCTGCATCGCAAAGAAGGCGGAAAACTCCCGACAGGGACCGTTCGAATCAAACAATCGAATGGCCCCAAAGTAGAAGAACTTAAATCTATGTTGAGTGAATTGGCTAGCTCTCACGAAGCTGCGGATTCACCTCCTACCAACCCAAACGTGACCAATTTATTTACCGGAAATGAGCAATTAGCAATGCATGAAAGAATAACTTACCAACTTACCAACTTACCGCTTCGTAAATCCTATGACGAACGTTTAAATACTTATAACGCCGCCCGCGAGCGAATATTTGCAGATCCTCCGCAACCGCCTATAAAAAAATCAACGGTTCGGGCTCAGAAGTTTTGGCAAACGGTGAAGGAGGAAAAACAATTGTTAGTGTCGTCTATAATCACAAATGAAGAAGATGGACGTTTTTATGCACCAGTATCGTTTTTAAAGCACAAAGAATTGGGCTTGCTGGACACTGGGGCAAACATAAGCTGCCTTGGTGCAGATTTAGCATCTATCGATTGGTCGGGATATGCCGAGTTCAAGCGAGTTGCGAGTCGCATCAAAACCGCAGATGGCAAGGCACATCCTGTTCTCGGATATGTTGTCGTGGAAGTGACATACAAAAATATCAAGAAATCTCTTAAGTTCTGGATTATCCCATCCATTGACAAACGAGTCATTCTTGGGATTGATTTTTGGAAAAGCTTTAATTTAGCGCCCGGTCTCATTGCTTCAGTTGAACCATTGGCAGAAGAGTCCCACCACTCGGAGGAAATAGACGAAAAATATCCGCTGACAATGGATCAGCAAAGCGAGTTGAATTCAGTGGTGTCCCTTTTTCCAAATTTTGAAACCCAAGGCCTTGGAAAAACTTCAAGAAAACATGAAATAGATATTGGTGAAGCTAAGCCCGTGAAACAACGTTTCTACCCTGTTTCCCCAGCTGTAGAGAAGTTACTTTATCAGGAAATTGACCGAATGCTTGAATTGGGGGTGATTGAAAAATCCACTAGCCCTTGGAGTTCTCCAATGCGCATTGTTGTCAAGCCAGGGAAAGTACGTGTATGTTTAGATGCAAGAAAAATCAATGAGGTGACAAAAAAGGATGCATATCCTCTGCCAAGCCTCGATGGAATTTTTTCTCGCCTTCCAAAAGCTAATTTAATATCAAAAATTGACCTCAAAGATGCATGTTGGCAAATTGCGTTAACCGAGGAATCCAAACCCCTCACAGCATTTACCATCCCTGGTCGGCCATTGTATCAATTTGTGGCAATGCCATTTGGATTGTGCAATGCACCGCAGACCATGTGTAGGCTTATGGACGAACTTATACCACCAGACCTAAAACATTGTATGTTTGAATATTTGGATGATCTCGTGGTAGTTTCCGACTCATTTGAGTCCCATATCCAAGGTCTGAAAAGGATATCCGAACAGTTTCGTCGAGCAAATCTGACTTTAAATATCAATAAAAGTAAATTCTGCGTAAGACAGGTAAAATACCTAGGATATGTGATAGGACATGGCGGGATTGCTACAGACCCAGAAAAGGTGGATGCAGTCATGTCGTGGCCTACTCCGAAAACCCTAAGACAAGCTCGAGGCTTCCTTGGGTTAGCGGGATGGTATAGACCAGAGATGGGCGCGTCGCGACGTTCGTATGCACATGAGGCAGCGCGCTGCCTCATGTGCATTGAGCCTCTGCCGCAGCCGACTGCACAAAATCACACGTACGCTATAAGCATTGAAAGCTATTTATAGAACACGAATGTTCGGTCGTCGTCGGTGGTCGGCCGAAGCATGTATTAGACTTTACATTGTACTTTTAGTTGACGGCGAACACTTGAGAAGCAAGCACCACGCAGCGCATTAGCAAAAAAATCAATTTTTACAGTGCGCTCCAAAATGTTTATGCCCGAATGGGAGGATGAATTTTTCTTTATAGAAAATGAAGATGGCAGGCCACATTGCTTAATATGTAATGGCATTTTATCTCGCAATGCTAAATATTTTTTAAGACGGCATTATTTACTTTGTCACATGCTATATGACACATATAAAGGGGCGCAGAGAAAATTAATTCTTTTGCAATTGCAAGCGGAATATTTTCTGCGTTTCATTGCTGTTGATAATAACATAGATATGAATATTAATGATGATAATGATGGCAATGATAATGATGATAATATTAATGATGATAATGATAATGATGAAAATGATAATGATGATAATATTAATGATGATAATGATAATGCTGAAAATGATAATGATGATAATATTAATGATGATAATGATAATGATGAAAATGATAATGATGATCAGCAGATTAACTTGTCCTGCAAGAAAGCATCCTACGAAGTTGCATTTGCTTTAGCAAAACATTGTTGTCCTTTGGAGAGTTGTCAGCTATTTTTAAATATGTCTTCAGTCGTATGGAAATGTTTCGGTAAAAAAGGGCAAGATATACTGGAAACCCTAAAAAAAAATTCCTTTATCGCGACGTACAGTAAATCGTAGGACTGAAGACATAAGTAATTTCATCTACATGGAGATGAAAAATAGATTACAAAATTGCAAATATTTTTCTATTAGTTTGGACGAAAGTACGGACATCAATAGCATTTGTCAACTAATCATATGTGTCAAAACTGTTGATAAAGAATTTAATACATTTGAGGAAATCTTAGACGTCGTTTCATTGCATAGTAATGTCACCGGCGAAATTTTATACGACGTTTTAGTTTCAAAAGTTTTTAGTATTGTGGGTAGAGAGAAACTAGCCGGATTATGTACAGATGGGGCGAAGGTGATGGTCGGTACAAAAAATGGCTTAGTTGGTCAATTATTAAAAAACCATATTAAGATACCCACTTTTCACTGCATCATTCACCAGCAGGCACTTTTTGCTAAAGGACAATATTTAAAAGAAGCAATGGATATATCCATTAAAATAATAAATAAGATTAAGGGTGGTCATAATTCCTTGAACCACCGTAAATTTAAAACGCTTCTTGACGAACTGAAAGCAGACTACGGTGATGTATTATTGTTTACTGAAGTTCGATGGTTAAGCAGAGGTAAAAGCCTTCAACGGCTTTTCGATCTCAGAAATGAAATCACCATGTTCTTCGAACAAAATTTAAAGGCAGATGGGGGCGATTTTGTTAATAAATTAAGAAACAAAAATTATTTATTTGACCTCGCTTTCTTATGCGATATTACAGGAATATTTAATGAGCTAAATTTAGAGCTCCAGGGCAAACACAAACTTATTTCAAAATTATTTACAATAGTTCAATATTTCGTCAGAAAACTCAAAATTCTTATTACACAAATGGACAATAACAATATTCAAAATTTTAAAAACATATCAATAGTATTAAGTCAGTTCAAAACATTCGATAAAAAATTTGAGTACAGTACAATTCTAAAAAATTTATTAACAGACTATGAAATGCGATTTAAAGATTTTAACAAAATGAATAATATAATAGATTTGCATGAAAACCCCTTAAATTGTGAAATTGAAAAGCAAGACCCTGAGCTACAAACGGAATTAAAAAAAATGACACAAGATTTTTCAATTCCTTTGCTATCTGGCGTTAATTTTTGGAAAGCAGTTGATGAAAAACAATACCCAAAAATGAAAGACCAAATATATAAATTGTATTCAATGTTTGGGTCGACATACAACTGCGAATCGGCTTTTTCAACAATGAAGATCATCTTAAACAAACAAAGAAATCGAATAACTGATAAGCATTTAGCCGATCTCCTCCGAATCAAAACGTATGAAGGAGAAATTAATATGGATTCAATAATATCAATACAAAATAACGACTAAAATTTCCTCAAAAGCAATTTTGTAATCCATTTTACATCTCAGTGTAGTTGAAATTACCTTGGGTTAGTTGAGTTTTGACAAACGGGGGTGTTTTAGTCATTAGGACAGGACAGATATCTTGGGAGTCAGTCACTATATCGTACGTAACTGCATTTCACCTCCTTACAAAAAAAAAAAATTTATACATGTAAATATTATGTATTTGTAAATTTTGTTAATACTCCTTCTAAGCGTTTAAAATTAACGTATAATAATTAATAAACACAATGAGTGAACGTTAACTTACAGCGTACACTGTACTGAAAACACTTCGTTTTTTCGCTGCAGCGCACGCAAATTGTGCTTGTATGCGTGTGAAAAGTGTGACGATATGTGTGCATGCCCATCTCTGGTATAGACGGTTTATACCTAAGTTTTCCGACCTTACCTTCCCCATTACAGAGTTGCTGTCCACAAAACAAAAATTTCGATGGACAGATTCAGCTCAAGAAGCTTTCGATCGCCTGAAAATGGTTCTTACCACCACACCAGTTCTGCATAACCCGGTTTTTTCCAAGAAATTTTATTTGCACTGCGATGCCAGTGACTTTGGTATTGGCGCAGTGTTGGTGCAAAAGTCTGAGTTGGGTGAAGAGAACCCGATAGCATTCATGAGCAAAAAGTTGAATACGGCTCAGCGAAATTATAGCGTGACGGAGCGGGAATGCTTGTCCGCGGTAATGGCAATTGAAAAGTTTCGCTGTTACCTCGAACTCCAAGAGTTCGAAGTGATAACGGATCACGCAAGCCTAGTTTGGCTGATGCGTCAGCAAAACCTAAAAGGTAGATTAGCCAGATGGGTGATGCAGTTGCAAGGCTACAAATTTACAATTAGTCATCGCAAGGGTCATGAGCATGTGGTTCCAGATGCCTTGTCGCGCATGCATTGTGATATGATCTCTGCAACCATAGAGCAAATAGGCCCGACTATAGACCTTAAATCTCCATGTTTTCAGGATCAGGCATATTTAGGTAATGATTATGACATGATTACATGATTATGACAATGAGGTAGCGCAGGAGTCAGCCTGGAAGCTTTGGGTGCCTGAAGGTCTTTGGTCAAATGTAATCACGAGAGCTCACGATTGTGTCATATCCGCTCATGGGGGCATAAGCAAGACCTTAGAGTTGATCCGGAGACGTTTATATTGGCCAGGAATGGTTGTGCAGGTGAGAAACTATATAAAGTCCTGTGAAGTCTGCAAAACCACGAAAGCTCCTAATTGTGTGTTACGACCACCAATGGGAAAGCAAGCCGAGTCGAAACGGCCTTTTCAACGCATGTACATCGATATTTTAGGGCCGTATCCTAGAAGTAAGCGGGAAAATATAGGTCTTTTAATAGTTTTGGATCATTTTTCCAAATTCCATTGGCTCTGCCCATTAAAAAAATTTACAACTGGTCCAACTACCGAATTTTTACGGAACCAGATTTTTTGTCAGTATGGAGTCCCAGAGATCATTGTCAGTGACAATGAGACTCAGTTCAAGGGAAAAGAATTCAAAGAGTTCTTAGAATCCCTGGGTGTTAAGCACATATTTACCGCTTTGTATTCACCACAGGCAAACGCTTCTGAGCGGGTGAATAGGTCGCTGATTGCTGCCATCCGAGCTTACTTGAAGGGGGATCAAAGAGAATGGGATGCAAATCTCAGCTCTATTAGCTGCTCGTTGCGAAATTCCCTGCATCATAGCATCTCCATTTCCCCTTATCAAGTCCTATATGGAGTTGACATGGTGACACATGGAGACCAGTATGAACTGTTACGGAAATTCCAACTCTTGGAGGAATCGATTACCATGTTACCCAGAAAAGATAAACTAGCGATCATCAGGTCAGAGGTACAAGCAAAAATAGCCAAGGCTTACCAAGATAATGCTCGTCAGTATGATCTTCGAGCTAGAGAAGTTAGCTTTAATGTCGGACAGGAAGTGTATCGACGCAATTTTGTACAAATCAACTTCGGAAGAAATGTGTCGGCAAAGTTGTGTCCAACATTTTTAAAAAGCAGAGTACGAGAAAAGATTGGAAATGCCACTTATGTTTTAGAGGATCTGCAAGGAAAGGTAATAGGGAAATATCACGCAAAAGATATTCGGCAATAAAGCAAAATTTCAGGCTAATCCGCCGTTGACATGGCCCAGCAGATTATCCAGCCTTGTAATGACCGTTTAAATTTCATTTTTGAAATTCCCGCCCCAAACATCATCGGCAACTCTATTAGTGGCAACGCCAACATCATAACGGTTGTTCTCTTTAAAGCAAGAGCGAAGAATTTTAATGGCGGCCTGTGTGTAGAGATTTAAGTACGTATAAAAAAAGAACTGGAGAGAATTTGCCTTTTTTCAAGTTGCTACTGAGTAGACGTCAAGGTAATTGTCATCGTTTCTATGGCATATGGACTTGACTAATCTATTGATTTTCTGACTGATTTTTACAGTTCAACCTCATTTACGTATAGAGCAAGCCAGTTTCTGCCTGATCTGCAACATATTTTCGGAAATAGACTCACAACCATTTAAGAGCGAGACGGGAAATTATTCATGTTCTGGGGCCCTTTGAGAGTGCGCTAGTCTATGGCAAAGCCAAAAAGGTTTTTCCGCGGGCCCCTGCGAGTATATATATACGGAGAAAAATAGGCCAAGCTCTGTTTTAATTGTGAAAATAAATTCGGCTCAGCGTGTTTGGATTGAAAGGTAAGCTTCTCGCAATAGCAGAAAAGCATTCGCTGCATTCAGCCAATTTCTTTTCTTTCCCCGTGTAGCCATATTGATCAGTCTCAGGTGAAGTCATCCCTGCCTCGCAGGCAGAAATTGTAAAGAGACTCCAGCCTCCAATTCGTCGAGAAAAGTCACTCAAAGCAGCGGCCGCTGCATTAATCACCACTCAACATCTTTTCATCAGCGAGTCCAGGTCGCCCGCACCTATAAAGTGAAGCAAAATGATTGACCAAACAAGTCAGATTGGCTTACACTAGCAGAAAACTGTAAAATCATCAATAATCCCTCCCAGTTCCTTAAATTCATTACATCGAGTCAAAAGAAAAAGCCAAAACTACCGAATTCGAGTCAGTGTCGCGAATAATGAGCATGTGCAAAAATTAGATTGAGAAAAAAGTAAAAGAATTGAAAGCACAATCGAGCCCTTGCTGGCACCACATACTCAAGTTGGTTTTGTAAACTCTTTCTTTTGGTTTTGTTTTTCGTCAAGCACACTCCTTTTGATTCATCTTTTAAAAATCCATCTTTAGCCCCAAAATCATATCAACCATCATCGAGGAGGCCTCCATCGACGTTGCAGTATGTCTGGGTGAGTGAAAACCGATCGTCGGTCTAAACGCTGTTATTAAATATTGATCAAATGAGTGCTATGCAAGAAAAATGAAAAAACAAAAACAAACCTACCAAAAATTCTAAGTGCGTGCGCGAGATTCAACAACAACAACAAACAGAAAACCACAAGCAACAGTAACAAAATTGAGTGAATATATTTGAGTGACTTATGGATCTCTTTTGTGTGTATGCTTGGAAAGAGCGAGAGTGCAATTAACAAAAAAATGAGTGAAAAGCTGACAGAAGTTTGATAAATGAGATTCGCTGTTCATTGCACTCCGTTTTGGTTATTTTGAGTGAGTTTTGTAATTGGGTCAACCAAACATAACAGCTGATGTGCTGATAACCTTTGAGTTGTGTTGAGTTGCTTGAATCTTAAGACGACTTGAGACTGTGAACTTGAATTAATAATTTTATTTTTTTTGATATAATGATAATTGAATAGAAAATTTACGATAGCCAAAATGAAATGCAAGCAAAACTAATTTCTAATTAGCTACATCTAAAAATAACTATGCCCTAACAATGAATTTTTCTTTTTTAAAACAAAACAAAATAATTATCGTATAATATTGCACATTCTCTTTATTCGGTAAAGGCTTGAAGCTAAGAAAAAAAGCAAATGCCTATTTAATATAATCCCTTAAATTATAAGCTCTTTTTATCGTAATTTAACTATGCCTACTTTAAATTTCGCTAATTTCTAAATCTAAATTAAAGTAAAAGTTCAAGAAAATGAATTCTCGTGGCGAAACTCCCATTTATAATATCTTTAACTGAATCATTGTGAATTAAATATGGAAAGCTAAAGTTTTGTTGTTGTTTCCTGGATGTAAGATGAGGGGGTAACTACGTTTTAGGGAGTTCTCCAAATAACTTCAGCAAACATGAGAACTCAAAGGTAGGGTGGGTAAAGACGCCGTGTTGCCGCAACATCTTAGCAACACTTCGAAGACATGTTAAAGGTACTCCTGCTCCTTCTATACTCTTTCTTAAATTCTATCGTCTATTCTTTCTAAATGTTTATTGGCTAGGGATACATCAAATAAATATGTACGTCAGGAGAAAGTGAAGAGAAAGGAAAAGAACCCCCCCCAGGCTGTTTTGCTGGCCGTTTCCGATGTTCCCGAACGACGCGCTTCTCCGAAACTAAGTTCCTCTTGACATGATTTGCTTTCCGGTTATTCTGGAGCGATTGTCCATTACAACTTCGAAGTCTAGGGTCGCACTCAAGGTCAAAAAACATGTGCTATCAGGAGTAGTTGCTCCCAATCCCAATGAAATCATGGAACTCATTGAAAACGCATCATGCCATAAAAGGATGTTGAGGGTCATGGGGTACATACTTCGGTTTGTAAGCGCTTGCCGTAGATCAGACCGGTCTCTGATCTTGTCTTGTCACCTGAAGAGCTTGACTTGGCATTCTTTAAAACGGTCGAAATCATTCAAAGTTTTGAGTACTTCGATACTCTTCAAAAAATCCGCAAGAAACAGAATCTAGGTCCCCAAATGCAGAAATTAAATCCCTTCTTGCATGAATTTTCGCAAAGGCAAATACTGTTTCGTCTGCTCAGAGTTGGGGGTCGGCTCTTGCGAGCGGATATTCCCTTCGATGCAAAATTTCCCTTATTCTTAGGGAAGCAATCTCATTTCGTGGAAGCCTACCTACGATTATTGCATATAAAAAATTACCATGTAGGCTCAAGCACTTTACTTGAACTCCTTAATGAGCGGATATGGATTATCAACGCTCGGGAGCTTTGTCGAAAAACAGTAAGGAACTGTTTACACTGCTTTCGGTACAAACCCAGATTGCTGCACCAGATCATGGGCCAATTGCCAGCAGATAGGCTACGCGGGTGTCGTCCCGTTGCGGTTTGTGGAGTCGATTTCTGCGGGCCTATTCAGACTACCATGAGAATTCGTGGAAAACCGCCGTACAAATCTTACATTGCAGTCTTCGTGTGCTTCGCCACAAAGGCAGTTCACCTCGAACTAGTAAGTGATCTGTCCACTGATACTTTTCTTGCAGTTTCCAAAGGTTCGCCGGACGACGAGGACTTCCACACACCGTGCACTGCGACAACGGGACCAACTTCGTCGGAGCGAGCATCCAGATGAAGGAGTTCGCGGAGAAGCTGAAGAAAGAAGGGGAAAGAGAGAGCACTGCCAGCGCAGAAGCCACCCGAAAAACTGAGCTACTTGAGTCGATGGCAACTTGTCTCATTTCTCAAGCACGAGTTCGTCGAAGTGGAGAAAGGAATACAACAACGCCACCATGGGACAATTGGTACTGATAGCAGAAGACCACAGTCCGCCCAAACCTGGATCACGGGCCGCATTATAGCCGTACACGTCGGGCCGGACGGAAAGATCAGGGTCGTAGACGTTCAGACAGCCACCGGGGTTAAGACCCGCGCCATTCACAAGCTCGCGCCCTTACCAGTCGATTGAAGACTTGGAAGTTTCAACGCGGCAGGTGTTTGGTGGAATCATCTAATTTTTGCATTTATTATGCTATATCTAAAATTGAAGTTTTTATACTCTGTACCGAAGGTACATAGAGTATATTAAGTTTGTGCAAAAGTATGTAACAGGGAGAAGGAATCGTTTCCGACCCTATAAAGTATATATATTCTTGATCAGCATCAACAGCCGAGTCGATATAGCCATGTCCGTCTGTCCGTCTGTCTGTCTGTCCGTCCGTATGAACGAAGAGATCTCAGAGATGGTAAGAGATAGAGGTTTGACATGTATGGGACATATATTTCTTATACTTGCAGGCAGATCAAGTTTATTTTCAATTTTTGCCACGCCCCCTCCCGAATATTTCAATTCTTGGAATATCTGCCGTTAACTTTGACACATATATATATATGGATGAAAACGGGCTTTATGGATTAGCTTTATCCAGTACTTTACTTTATTAATCAAAATTTTCAAAAAATTGGGAAGCTAGGTACAATTATCTAGCCCTAAACAGTCGTTTCATCCATCGTAAAATTTTGGATTAAATTCTTGGAATATCTTCCGATAACTTTGACAAATACAGTCCGATATGGATGAAAATAGGCTTTATGGATTAGTTTTATCCTGTACGTTACTTTATTAATCAAAATTTTCAAAAAATTGAGAAGCTAGGTACAATTATCTAGCCGTAAACGGTCGTCTCATCCATTGTAATATTTTGAATTAAATTCTTGGAATATCTGCCGATAATTTTGACAAATACAGTCCGATATGGATGAAAATGGACTTTATGGATTATTTTTAACCTGTAGTTTACTTCAATAATCAAAATTTTCAAAAATATGGGAAGCTAGGTACAATTATCTAGCCGTAAACGGTCGACTCATCCATCGTAAAATTTTGAATTAAATTCTTGGAATATCAGCCGATAATTTTGACACAATACAGTCCGATATGGATGAAAATGGGCTTTATGGATTAGTTTTAACCTGTACTTTACTTCAATATTCAGAATTTTCCCAAAATTGGAAAGCTAGCTACAATTATCTAGCCGTAAGCGGACGTCTCATCAATCGTAACATTTTGAATTAAATTCTTGGAATACCTGCCGATAACTTTAACAAATACAGTCCGATATGGATGAAATTGGGATTTATGGTTTGTTGTAACCTGTACTTTACTTCAATAATAAGAATTTTCAAAAAATTGAAAAGCTAGGTATAATTATCTAGCCGTAAGCGGGCGTATCAATCAACATAAAATTTGAATTTAATTCTTGGAATATCAGCCGATAACTTTGACAAAAACAGTCCGATATGGATGAAAATGGGTTTTTTGGATTAGTTTTACCCTGTACTTTTCTTCAATAATCAAAATTTTCAAAAAATTGGAAAGCTAGGTACAATTATCTAGCCGTAAGCGGGCGTCTCATCCAACATAAAATTTGGAATTAAATTCTTGGAAAATCTGCCGATAACTTTGACAAATACAGTCCGATATGGATGAAAATGGGTTTTATGAATTAGTTTTAACCTGTACTTTACTTCAATAATCGAAATTTTCCAAAATATGGAAAGCTAGGTACAATTATCTAGCCGTAAACGGGCGTCTAATCAAACAGAAAATTTTGAATTAAATTCTTGGAATATCAGCCGATAACTTTGAGAAATACAGTCTGATAAGAATGAAAATGGGCTATATGGATTAGTTTTACCTTGTAATTTACATCAATAATCAAAACTTACAAAAAATTGGGAAGCTAGGTACAATTAGCTAGCCGTAAACGAACGTCTCATACATTGTAAAATTTCGAATTAAAGTCTTGGAATATCTGCCGATAATTTTGACATATACAGCCCGATATGGATGAAAATGGGCTTTATGGACTAGTTTTAACCTGTACTCTACTTTAATAATCCGAAATTTTCCAAAATATGGGAAGCTAGGTACAATTATCTAAACGGGCGTCTAATCCAACATAAAATTTTGAATTAAATTCTTGGAATATCTGCCGATAACTTTGACACAAACAGTCCGATATGGATGAAAATGGGCTTTATGGATTAGTTTTAACCTGTACTTTACTTCAATATTCAGAATTTTCAAAAAATTTTAAATCTAGGTATAATTATCTAGCCGTAAACGGGCGTATCAATCAACATAAAATTTTGAATTAAATTCTTGGAATATCTGCCGATTAACTTTGACACAAACAGTCCGATATGGATGAAAATGGGCTTTTATGGATTAGTTTTACCTTGTAATTTACATCAATAATCAAAACTTACAAAAAATTGGGAAGCTAGGTACAATTAGCTAGCCGTAAACGGGCGTCTCATACATTGTAAAATTCTTGGAATATCTGCCGATAATTTTGACAAATACAGCCCGATATGGATGAAAACTGGCTTTAAGGATTAATTTTAACCTGTACTTTACTTCAATATTCAGAATTTTCCAAAAATTGAAAAGCTAGGTATAATTATCTAGCCGTAAACGGGCGTCTTACCCAACATAAAATTTTGAATTAAATTCTTGGAATATCTGCCGATAACTTTGACAAATACAGTCCGATATGGATGAAAATGGGCTTTTTGGATTAGTTTTTCCCTGTACTTTTCTTCAATAATCAAAATTTTCAAAAAATTAGGAAAGCTAGGTACAATTATCTAGCCGTAAGCGGGCGTCTCATCCATCGTAAAATTTGGAATTAAATTCTTGGAAAATCTGCCGATAACTTTGACAAATACAGTCCGATATGGATGAAAATGGGTTTTATGAATTAGTTTTAACCTGTACTTTACTTCAATAATCGAAATTTTCCAAAATATGGGAAGCTAGGTACAATTATCTAGCCGTAAACGGGCGTCTAATCCAACAGAAAATTTTGAATTAAATTCTTGGAATATCAGCCGATAACTTTGAGAAATACAGTCTGATAAGAATGAAAATGGGCTATATGGATTAGTTTTACCTTGTAATTTACATCAATAATCAAAACTTACAAAAAATTGGGAAGCTAGGTACAATTAGCTAGCCGTAAACGAACGTCTCATACATTGTAAAATTTCGAATTAAAGTCTTGGAATATCTGCCGATAATTTTGACATATACAGCCCGATATGGATGAAAATGGGCTTTATGGACTAGTTTTAACCTGTACTTTACTTCAATAATCAAAATTTCGAAAAATTTGGAAGCTAGGTACAATTATCTAGCCTTTAACGGGTGTCGCATCCAAAATAAAATTCTGAGTTAAGTTCTTGGAATAACTGCAGATAACTTTGACAAATACAGTCCGATTTGGACGAAAATAGGCTTTGTTGGTTAGTTTTAACCTGTACTTTACTTCAATAATCGAAATTTTCCAAAATATGGGAAGCTAGGTACAATTATCTTGCCGTAAACGGTCGACTCATCCATCGAAAAATGTTGAATTAAATTCATGGAATACTCTGCCGATAACTTTGACAAATACAGTCCGATATAGATGAAAATGGGCTTTATGGACTAGTTTTAACCTGTACTGTACTTCAATAATCAAAATTATCAAAACATTATGAGGTACAATTATCTAGCCGTAAACGGGCGTCTCGTCCATTGTAACATTTTGAATTAAATTCTTGGAATATCTGCCGATAACTTTAACAAATTCAGCCCGATATGGATGAAAATGGGCTTTATGGATAAGTTTTAACCTGTACTTTACTTCAATAATAAAAATTTTCCAAAAATTGGGAAGCTAGTTACAATTATCTAGTCGTAAGCGGGCGTCTCATCCAACATACAATTTTGAATTAAATACTTGGAATATCTGCCGATTGCTTTGACATATACAGTCCGATATGAATGAAAATGGGCTTTATGGACTAGTTTTAACCTGTATTCTACTTCAATAATCAAAGTTTTCAAAAAAATTGGGAAGCTAGGTACAATTATCTAGCCGTAAACAGTCGTTTCATCCATCGTAAAATTTTGAATTGAATTCTTGGAAAATCTGCCGATAACTTTGACAAAAATAGCCCGATATGGATGAAAATGGGCTTTATGGATTAGTTTTCGCCTGTAGTTTACTTCAATAATCAAAATTTTCAAAAAAATTGGGAAGCTAGGTAAAATTATCTAACCGTAAACGGGCGTTTCATCCTTCGTAAAATTTTGAATTAAATTCTTGGAATATGTGCCGATAACTTTTACAAATGCAGTCCAATATGGATGATAATGGGCTTTATGTATTAGTTTAAACCTGTTCTTTACCTCAATAATCATTTTCTAAAAAATTAGGAACCTTGGTAAAATTATCTAACCGTAAACGGGCGTTTCATCCTTCGTAAAATTTTGAATTAAATTCTTGGAATATCTGCCGATAACTTTGACAAATACAGTCCGATATGGATGAAAATGTGTCTTATGGATTAGTCTTATCCTGTACTTTACTTCAATAATCAAAATTTTCAAAAAATTGGGAAGCTAGGTACAATTATCTAGCCGTAAAGCGGGCGTTTCATCCATCGTAAAATTTTGAATTAAATACTTGGAATATCTGCCGATAACTTTGACAAATACAGTCCGATATGGATGAAAATGGGCTTTATGGATTAGTTTTAACCTGTACTTTACTTCAATAATCAAAATTTTCTAAAAATTGGGAAGCTAGGTACAATTATCTAGCCGTAAACGGGCGTCTCATCCATCGTAAAATTTTGAATTAAATTCTTGGAATATCTGCCGATAACTTTGACAAATGCAGTCCGATATGGATGAAAATGGGCTTTATGGATTAGTTTTAACCTGTACTTTACTTCAATAATCAAAATTTTCCAAAAATTGGGAAGCTAGGTACAATTATCTAGCCGTAAACGGGCGTCTCATCCATCGTAAAATTTTGAATTAAATTCTTGGAATATCTGCCGATAACTTTGACAAATACAGTCCGATATGGATGAAAATGGGCTTTATGGATTAGTTTTAACCTGTACTTTACTTCAATAATCAAAATTTTCTAAAAATTGGGAAGCTAGTACAATTATCTAGCCGTAAGCGGGCGTCTCATCCAACATAAAATTTTGAATTAAATACTTGGAATATCTGCCGATAACTTTGACAAATACAGTCCGATATGGATGAAAATGGGCTTTATGGATTAGTTTTAACCTGTACTTTACTTCATAATCAAAATTTTCCAAAAATTGGGAAGCTAGGTACGATGATCTAGCCGTAAAACGGGCGTGTCATCCATCGTAAAATTTTGAATTAAATACTTGGAATATCTGCCGATAACTTTGACAAATACAGTCCGATATGGATGAAAATGGGCTTTATGGATTAGTTTTAACCTGTACTTTACTTCTAATCAAAATTTTCCAAAAATTGGGAAGCTAGGCTACAATTATCTTAGCCTGTAAACAGGGCGTCTCATCCATCGTAAAATTTTGAATTAAATTCTTGGAATATCTGCCGATAACTTTGACATATACAGTCCGATATGGATGAAAACTGGGCTTTATGGATTAGTTTTAAACCTGTAATTTACTTCAATAATCAAAATTTTCCAAAAATTTTGAAGCTAGGTACAATTATCTAGCCGTAAACGGGCGTCTCATCCATCATAAAATTTTGAATTAAATTCTTGGAATATCTGCCGATAACTTTGACAAATACAGTCCGATATGGATGAAAATGGGCTTTATGGATTAGTTTTAACCTGTACTTTACTTCAATAATCAAAATTTTCCAAAAATTAAACAGCTAGGTACAATTATCTAGCCGTAAACGGGCGTATCATCCAACATAAAATTTTGAATTAAATTCTTGGAATATCTGCCGATTACTTTGACAAATACAGTCCGATATGGATGAAAATGGGCTTTATGGATTAGTTTTAACCTGTACTTTACTTCAATAATCAAAATTTTCCAAAAATTGGGAAGCTAGGTACAATTATCTAGCCGTAAGCGGGCGTCTCATCCATCGTAAAATTTTGAATTAAATTCTTGGAATATCTGCTGATAACTTTGACAAATACAGTCCGATATGGATGAAAATGGGCTTTATGGATTAGTTTTAACCTGTACTTTACTTCAATAATCAAAATTTTCAAAAAATTGGGAAGCTAGGTACAATTATCTAGCCGTAAACGGGCGTCTCATCCATCGTAAAATTTTGAATTAAATTCTTGGAAATATCTGCCGATAACTTTGACAAAAACAGCCCGATATGGATGAAAATGGGCTTTATGGATTGGTTTTCGCCTGTACTTTACTTCAATAATCAAAATTTTCCAAAAATTGGGAAGCTAGGTACAATTATCTAGCCGTAAACGGGCGTTTCATCCATCGTAAAATTTTGAATTAAATTCTTGGAATATCTGCCGATAACTTTTACAAATGCAGTCCAATATTGATAATGGGCTTTATGGATAGTTTAAACCTGTTCTTTACTTCAATAATCAAAATTTACTAAAAAATTGGGAAGCTAGGTAAAATAATCTAACCGTAAACGGGCGTTTCATCCTTCGTAAAATTTTGAATTAAATTCTTGGAATATGTGCCGATAACTTTTACAAATGCGGTCCAATATGGATGATAATGGGCTTTATGGATTAGTTTAAACCTGTTCTTTACTTCAATAATCAAAATTTTCTAAAAAATTGGGAAGCTAGGTAGAATTATCTAGCATTAAACGGGCGACTCATCCGACATTAAATTTTGAATTAAGTTTTTGGAATATCTGCCTTTAACTTTGAAATATATACATATGGATGAAAATGGGCTTTATGGATTAGTTTTATCCTGTATTTTACTTTAATAATCACAATTTTCCGAAAATTGAACGGAAAGGTATAATTATCTAGCCGTAAACTGGCGTATCATCTAACATAAAATTTTGAATTAAATTCTTTTAATATCTGCCGATAATTTTGACAAATACAGTCCGATATGGATGAAAATGGGCTTTATGGATTATTTTTAAACTGTAATTACTTCAACAACCCAAATTCTCCAAAAATTGGGAAGCTAGGTACAATTTTCTAGCCGTAAACAGGCGTATCATCCAACTTAAAATTTTAAAATAAATTCTTTGAATATCTGCCGATAATTTTGACAAATACAGTCCGATATGGATGAAAATGGGCTTTATGGATTAGTTTTAACCTGTACTTTGCTTCAATATTCAAAATTTTAAAAAAAATTGGGAAGCTAGGTACAATTATCTATCCGAAAACGGGCGTCTCATACATCGTAACAGTTTGAATTAAATTCTTGGAATAACTGCCGTTAACTTTGACATATATAGTCCGAAATGAATGGAAGTGGGCTTTATGGACTAGTTTTATCCTGTACTTTACTTCAGTAATGAAGCTAGGTACAATTATCTAGCCGTAAACAGTCGTTTCATCCATCGTAAAATTTTGGATTAAATTCTTGGAATATCTTCCGATAACTTTTACAAATACAGTTCGATATGGATGAAAATAGGCTTTATGGATTAGTTTTATCCTGTACGTTACTTTATTAATCAAAATTTTCAAAAAATTGAGAAGCTATGTACAATTATCTAGCCGTAAACGGTCGTCTCATCCATTGTAATATTTTGAATTAAATTCTTGGAATATCTGCCGATAATTTTGACAAATACAGTAAGATATGGATGAAAATGGGCTTTATAGATTAGTTTTAACCTGTACTTTACTTCAATTATCAAAATTTTCAAAAAATTGGAAAGCTAGGTACAATTATTTAGCCGTAAACGGGTGTCTCATCCAACATACAATTTTGAATTAAATTCTTGGAATATCCGCCGATTACTTTGACATATACAGTCCGATATGAATGAAAATGGGCTTTATGGACTAGTTTTAGCCTGTACTCTACTTCAATAATCAAAGTTTTCAAAAAATTGGAAAGCTAGGTAATATTATCTAGCCGTAAACGGGCGTTTCTTCCTTCGTAAAATTTTGAATTAAATTCTTGGAGTATCTGCCGATAACTTTTACAAATGCAGTCCGATATGGATGAAAATAGCATTTATGGATTAGTTTTCGCCTGTTCTTTGCTTCAATAATCAACATTTTCAAAAAATTGGGAAGCTAGGTTTAATTATCTAGCCGTAAACGGGCGTTTCAACCATCGTAAAATTTTGACTTAAATTCTTGGAATGTATGCCGAAAACTTTGACAAATACAGTCCGATATGGATGAAAATGGGCTTTATGGTTTGCTTTAACCTGTACTTTACTTCAATAATCTAAATTTTTCAAAAATTGGGAAGCTAGGTACAATTATCCAGCCGTAAACGGGCGTCTCATACATTGTAAATTTTTTTTTTTTTTAGCTTCTTTAGTAGTTATTGAATCTTCTCTTAATGAGACTAACAATAATTTTTCAAATCTTAATCTAGAAACTGTTGTACAACCATCTCCTATTGGAGTTGGTTTATGTTCTGCGG